>VDFB02367435.1:0-29623 GCA_007258455.2 Sequoia sempervirens
CTAACCAAGCCAAATATTAAAAAGTTATCACATTGATGATAGTGCTTAAAACCATGTCGATAACACTAGTAGACAGCCCATTGTGGTATACTTTGATATTGATTCAAAAGATAAAACAAAAGAACAAAAATAAGTTCATATTGAATTATCTCTTATGTTTGCAAAATCAATGAATCTAGATGGGGTGAATCATGATGATCCTCCTTCGGTGAGTGACCCACCACTTGTCAAACCTGATACTTCTCCTTGTACTGCACTTGTGGTTCCTTTAGCTTATTGTCCCCCTTCTATTTATGATGAGAAAGATTTGGACACACATAATTTATTATAGATTGACTCAAATGTGTAGTACCTTTATGTCTTTGTGTTTTTTCTTGCACATAATGTGATATACCCATTGATGGAGTTTATAAAATTCTGAGGAATTTTCTCTTTGCCCCCATGGGCTTAGTATCCATTGTAAAACCCTTATCCCCATGAATGAGTAGGGTTTTATTCACAAGAGCATGCAAGCTTTATAATTGTAAGTTGACTTGCCCCGTTGGTCACTAATCTTTTAAGTTATGCCTTGAGCCACATAGCACGTTAGTTTACTGGCCACATCAACCCAAAGCACCGGCCATCAATTTTTCGCGTCACCTTAAGCCTTTTTCCTAAGTCTAATTTTTAATTTTTCCCAGTGACTTAAGCCTAAGTCATTAATCCCAATGGTCATATTGTCGTCGGCTAGACCAAGTCTCGTCCATCAAATGTTGACATTGTGTGAAGTGCAGGTTTCGAGATTCAAGGATCTGGGAGATCTGAGTTGTACCCTGCCAGCCCGCGAGAATTAAGTGTTGGCATGATAAATGCAGCGAGGCTAGCGAAAAGCAAATGCATGTCCCTAAACAACCGCGGGACCCACTCCCCACTATCACGTCCATGGACTGGCATCTTCAATGAATGACTGAGATTAAATCTGCAGAATGATCTTCACTGTTCCCAACTAGCTCGCTAAGCAAAAGTGAGGGATGATTAAAACTAGCGAGATCTCGACACCTGTCCTAGTCTACTCATTTCGGAGCCCGCACACTACAAAGATATCACCCAACATGGATGAATACTATTGGTCATGAACACTTTAGCGAAGCACCACTAGAAGTCGAAGGTGGTCAAACGAAGGCCGACCATCTGATCAGCCACCAAGGTAGAGGATCACGGGTAATATTCAAGGTTGGCGAATGACACGTGATGGTTGTTTTACTCTGTGCAACCAGCTTCCATTAATGGCTAACCTTCTACAGAATGATCGAGTTGATCTCAATTCATGTGGAAACATAGATGTTGGTAGTCATGAGGCACAATTTGCAGGTTTTCATGCAAATGGGGAATTAAACGGTGATAGTACATCTGCTGACGAGCCACCAGGGTTGTGCATGTGTGCTAAACATTGATTGTGGATGCCATCGCTTCACACGATAAATATAGAAGGAATAGCTACTATTCATGTCATTCACACTTAGCAGTTAGAAGTTTTCTTGAATAAGGCAAGGTAGGTTTGAGCAATTGTCAGATAAGAAAAATGAGTGAACCAGTGAGGAGGTCTGCTCACCTGAGCTCTCAAAAGCCTAGTTCTGGTATATCAGAAGCTACCTCAACCATGGAGGTCAACGTTCCTATTCGCAAGTCTAGACTTGCACCCACAAGGTGCAGTCAGAGATTACAATTCCAGAGTGCGATTGTGGAGAAAGCAGACGACAAAGGCAAGCAACCAGTGTAGTCTACTACCAGAGCGGAGAGGAAGATAAGGTATGGGCATGGCCCCTTTGGACACCAAAACTCACCCATTGACCTCACAAGCAGCTCATCTACTAGTGAAATAGAGACAGATTCCTAATATTGTCGGTACTTGTGCTCTTGAGTCATGGTCTACCTCCTAGTCAGGAGGTAATATTAGTCTCGCCATTAGCAGTCAAAACTCCAAGCGAGCAGACTAGTACTATGTTGGGCAAGGAAAAGAAAGAGGAAGAAGCTGAGGTTTCCTCTCCTCCTCTTGCAATGACTCAAAGTGGGTGCGTATATCGTGGTTTGGGCACTGGTAAAGGTGGGGTGGATGGTAAATGAAGAATTGTTGTGTGTGGGATGTGAAATTTTTGTGTTGATAATGTTTGTTGTGGTGGAGGTCTTGTTTTTGCATGCATGGCATATTTTGGTGTTGGACGTCGACTGTGTGTCCTTGTGGCATTATGGATTCCTTATTTGTTGCATCGTGGATGGCGACAAAGGGGATTTTGGTGACACTTTGCTTTTCCCATTCCTAGTGGCAGTTACAATTTTAGCTTTCCTCGTTTGCACCATATTCTTGCAAATTCAGCACATGGGGAATTTTGAAATGCAAAGTAAAATGAAGATGAAATTTTGCATGAGATGAAATTTGTATTGAGACTACATTTGAGCCTGAAGCTTGTTGCTCCCTTACTCTATAAAAGGGAATTCAGGGCTCACTTGTGAGCAGGATGGATGAAAATTTTGGTTAGGTTTTTGAGTTAGGTGTACATGAATAAAATGATAGGAATAAAATAGCTAGTCTGTTATGAGCCTTTCTAGAAGAAAACATGTGCATACTATCTTAAATTGTTATGTAAATTTGACTGATAAGCATGAATGAAAGTATAATTTTGATACATCTTCTCTCCTTGTGTGGATTTGAGTGAGTTTTGAGTGGAATATTAATAATATTTGCATTCTTCTTTGAACAACTGTTCAAATGTATGTCTTTGTTTTATGCTTTGATTCAAGTAATCAATTAAATGCTTAAATAGAGTCATAGATTTACAATTATTTGCAAAGGATTTGACAAGCAGTTGTGTATCAGAAATAGTGAGCTCTGTAATGCAAAGTTGTTATGAGGGTAGTCCACCCATTAAATTTTAAAGTCATTTTCTACATTACTGATTCTTCTACATGTGACTCCATCACCCAATTTAGTAGGGCACTAGTTTATTTCTTAACGATTCACCTAAAAGGTTAATCAAATAGTTGTATGGTGACCAACCTAAAATCATAATTTAAATTCACTTCAAATTTCATAAGTCTTTGTATAATTTTTTTGTCAATTACCATGGGAGATATCTTTTGATGGAGTGGCAAGTTACTTAGAAACAAGCCAATTTCATAGTAATTATTGCACATTCATCCTTCATTCAAATTAATCTGTGAGAATGATGTGTTTTGTCAAGTATAATTCAAATGAACACCAATAGGAACACCCTCCTTGGCTCCATAGAGCCTAAAGTGCAGAAGATCTCAGTCTTTAACTAGATCTTGTTCGTTGGCCAGTCATTTCAAGAGTTTGGAACATAGGAATTGGCTATTCCTTAGGTGCACTGGAAAATTCACCAACACCCATAATGTGTTGCTTGGTGTGTATTTGTGTTTGTTAGTTCTCTTTAGTTGGCCCTTGATGTTCTCATTAGCACAAGGATATAAAGAGAACAAATCTATCATGACGTTCTTCTATTTGTATCTTCCTTCCTCTTTATGCTATGAATGTCTTTCTTTTATTCCCTTTGAAAATGATACAAAGCATTAAGACATTTAGGTCTCTTTCCATGTTGACCCAAATGCTTTATGTTGGCTTCATGTATCATTCCTCCCTTGTGTTCGTAGTTCCAAAAGTATTTAGGGAATGATGTCAATTCATAGCATGATCATATTATACATTATATCTTTTCTATATTGACCCTAGAACTGTAGATCCTTCATGTGTTATCTTTATCTTGTTAATTATATGACTTTGTTTTGGGGACAGCCCCTTGTTATGAGTCCACTTTTTTGGGAACATATTGCTTGGCATAAGGTTTCCCAACAAGCTCCCATGGCCTATCATTTTACAAATATATCTTTTATTCTACCTATAAGGAAATTACTCCTAGTTTGCATTAGCAACTACCTTAAGGTGAGGGCATAAATTACATTATGTGCTTCACTTTATTTTTAGAATATGAACTTGGTGATGCTTTCTATGGATATTGATCATATTTTGCAGCACATTATCAAAATTATTAGACTTATAATTCCTAGTTGGTTGACATGAGAACTCACCTAGTGAATATCAAACTTAACTAGCCCTTGTGTGTTTTCATTTGCTACCTTTGTGAAAAATCACCTAGTAAATATTTGACTTCACTAGCCTATGTTGTTTCTTATCAAAATCACCTAGTGAATATCAGACTTCACTAGCCTGTGATGCCTTTCATGGGTCACTTAAAAAATATCAAACTTTGCTAGCCTATGATTTATGGATGTTTTGGGTATGGATCGTAGTTAGAGTCTATGGATCTTGCTAGTTTGTGATGTCATACCCTCTTGTTTGAGTTTGCATCATGTTTACATCATTTTGGCATGGTTGTTTTGTAGAAGTGTTTTGCATTATGTTTAATTTGTGTCTTCATTATGTATGCTTCATGTTTTTCATGTTACATTGTATGTGTGTGTGTTCCTTTGTCTTGTCATTGTTCTTTAGTAGGATCTTGAGCTCGCGAGCTAGTGCATCCCTTGGATTTAGTATCGTCTTACTTCTCCAATGTTTTGATGAAAGAAACCTTATTGGGTTTTCCTTATTTTAGTGTGAGCATGAGCATAGGTTCATATTCTCACTAAAGTGGGGGCTAAATGAAGCATTGTAAATTGTCAACCCTGATAATTTCATACTATGTTTGGCTCCCTCTTATGTTCTTGGCCCTAATTATGTTTATTATTTGTTTGTTTTATTATCATTTTTGGAAATTCAAGACAAAATTGGGAATTAAAATTATTTATTTATTTAATAAATTCTTAAATCCCAAAATAGGTGTAGTCTAGGGCGCCCTCACCCTTGAGCACCCTATTTTGGCCCAATTTTTAATATTTTATTGTTGACATTTTTATATTTACAAATTCAAATTCATTTGTCAGCTTTTCAAATTAATTGTTAAGGGAAAAAAAGAAATGCGTGTAAATATTAGTTTTTTTCATCATTTGAACATTTAAGTAATATAGTAATTGGAATATAATTTTGAGCATCCTAAAAAGCAATCAAGGAAATTCAAGAGCGTAATATGTATTATTATACAATATTATCATTAGCCAAGATTCATGTTAGCAATGCATAACATTATTTTGTGAGCACTAACACTTACAGGACCTTCAATAAAACATCAAATTCTCCTTGTATGATATGTGTGACATGACTTTAGTCCATCAAGGAAATCAGATCTGAGTTGTAAGTTGCAACACTTGTGATTTATCATTTTTTTAATCCTTTTGCCTTTACTCAACCTAATGTAAGCACTTTTTATCCAACATCATCATAGTTGTGTGGAGTGGAAACACCAAAATAGGGTTTGAATTAGGCAAGACCCTATACGACACAACCCTTTCTCTCCTCTTTCTTGTAGGTGGTAGATCTAAAGTGGATTTGGAGAAGATTGAAGACCTAATATCAAGATCAAGAATTCAAGTACATTAATTCATCAAGTTAGGGAAAGATCAATTATTCATCAATGAATGAAGTTCTAAGTCCGATTTTGACGAGGAATCACCTATAGGCTGCAACCCATACCTATTGAAATATTCTTGAAAGCACCATACTCAATCTAGGGCATCCACACCCTTGACTATGTAGTTTCAACCTAGATTTAAATGCCAGGTTCCTTTGTCTCTACTCTCTATTATGCTATTCTTAGTTTTTGCTTATCAATTATATGTTTTTTTGTATTCACATTAGTTTTTAATGTATTTGCATAATTGACCTAGTTTAAAAAAATCAAATCAATTCAATTCCTAATCAACACATCAATCATCAATTCCCACAAAGATGACCAAAACCTTGATCAACCATTTTGGCTCTTCCTTGAGGATAGTAGTCAAATGGTCTTTATGATAATTTTTGTGTCCTCTCAAATGTGATGTTTGGAAAGGTTTGATTTAGACCCTAGACCCCTTTTCCTACACCAATGTATGCAACTTTCCATATTTAACAATACGGACCCAGATGAATAACGAAGTGAGTTGAAAAATACAACTCAAATAAAAGAGATGTTCATAGTTTGAGTTAATCCAATATCACAAGTAAAGTGTTCCCATGGATGAAAATACAAATAAAATGGTCACACGAATAAATTCCCACAACATATCTAAATGATAGCAAAAGGTTCTTCCACATAGAGTTGTAGACTTGGATGTCTTAGTAGTTTATGAATTAATACACAAGTGAAGCATCACATTTCTATGTAAGTAGAAGTCATGTTAAAATGAACTACAATCAAGATCAAATATGACCCATGTTGTCAATGGGCCCTTGGTCTACTGGTGAAGTTGAAAGGTTCAAAATGAGCCCCCCAGGGATCAAGTCTTGCTAAGTGCAAAGCCCCAACACCTAAAAAGGGATGAGGCCGTGATTGTGCCTCAGGTGGATTTTGGTAGAATGGATACCCCTCAATCCTTGGCTCTAAGCTAAAGGGGACCCCCTCAAGGGTATCTCCAAACAAAAAAAAATATGACCCATGCTACAAATATGTCAAATTAACTGTCTATTTCTTAGTGTAAATCCTTGATACGAGTATAATTTTTAGACATTCCTCACACTATTAAAACAAAAAATAAAGAAATGGTGGTGCAAATCCATAAAACAAGTGCATGCATTTTAGATGTGCTTTGTGTTGGAGAATTCCAAGATCAAAGAAAATGAAACAACCTTGCACGAGTGAAAATATGAGCATAATAGTAATGTTTATCAATATAATATAAAGAGTGTGTAATTACAATGAAGAATATTGCATATATAGGAAAGGTAGATGAGGTAGAAAGGTATGACTGGACAAATTATTAACCCTTCAAATGCGTGATCCTTGTGAGCTAACTTGACAAGCGTGTGAGAAAGTGACAAGTATACATGCAATAGGTGTCTCAAGTGATGAGGACACATGCCTCAATGCTATGAAGTGAGACAAAAGCATAAGAAACCTAAGTGAACTTAAGTTATAAGTGTGAATAGGTCAATCCTAGAAAGGTGATTATCTAGCTAGGTATGGTAAAGATGCTATTTATACTAATACCCCACCTAAAGTGTAACTTAGTGTAACAACCCCAGTGTTCAATTTAGTAAATTTTCAATGTTTTCACCTCAAGTGAATTAACCATGATGCCTTAACATAGAAATAAATAAAAAATATTTTCTAGAATGAACATTACATGTGTATTTGAAATAAACTATTATCCAAACTTCCATTGCATTTCAATGTAATTTCACAAAACTTTCCATAACATAGATTCCATATTGAATGAACTCAAGTTTATCACTCAAGATTACAACCTTCCATATAAATAGGTACAAGATACATACATAACTCTTATGAGCTTCATTTGGCAATAGATGTACAAACTGATCCTAATATTTCCGCATTGGTGCATATGTTCTAGATATCGCTACTCCCTGGTGCATACACTCTGGTTGTCGCCAACACTAGCACAAACATCTGCAAACCTCATCTGCCAACTGATGAGGAGAAGCATCACTCAAGCACTTTTCTACCAGCCACAGACTCAAATGTAGTTCCCCGCACATCTACCACATATGGTAAGATGGCCCTTCCCTTCATTGAAGTGTTTGGTTTGGTAACCTCATAACAATAGCCTATCTGAGCTTAGTGTCATGCCTTACATAGCTAGAAGTTGTATCCACTATAATCCTAAACTAACATGCATAAAAAGGAACACAATGAACTAGCAGTGCAATCAGTGGCAAATTACACTACTTTGGCCAAAGTATTCTCATCCAATACTTTGAGTGATAGTCTTCCTATTCACATACACTACCATAGATCAGTTTGGATTATGACCATTCATATTCTATGCTTAGGTAATTTCCTTCCATAGGTAATCACTAACCTCAAAAATAACCTATTCCCCTTTTCCCCATAAACAATGGTATCTCTACCTAGTGTTCACATGCAGAAGTTATCCCCTTCATTGGACAATTTAATCTTAGGAATAATCTATGATTCCTTCATGACTCTATCTTTACAAGAGCTTTATATTCCAAAGTATAGCTACATAAGCATAATCTTATCATAGAATAAATAATCATCAATAAATGACTCAATTTGATATTATATCATGTCAATGAGTGATTCTCATCAAGAGTATAGTCTTATCAATAAATGACCTCAATCGAAGAATAATCATATCAATAAATGATTCCATTCGAGAGTGTAATCTCCTTAGTAAAAAGGGTTATTCAAAGAGTAGAATCTTGTCAACAATAAGACTTCATATCATGAGTATAAAACAACCAATTAGGTACAACTCTAACTCAATAGGTAATCCCACCTATGGCTCCAATCAAATAATTATTCATAAACTCAAGTGATCAACTTAATCACATAAGTGAGTTTCAACCTTGGTTTATCCTAATCCTAGGACAAAGACATTAACCAATGGCTAGTCCGATCAAATAGGTTAATCTAAAACTCTATGTTCCTAAACAAGACCGAATAAACAACCCAACCAAGTAGGTTATTCCCAACCTAGTAGGTAAATCTTAACCTAAGGTTTTATTCTTTAATCAAATAAACTTCTCGACTCAAATAGGTTATTCTAAACCTAGGGTTTCATTCGAAAGTAACGTATGATCAAGTGATCATTCAAGTATAGATAATTGATGTGGTTTACATAACGATATATCATATCTTTCATACCATCACTTTTTCTACAATGCTAACCTTAATATTCCCAAAGTTTCCTAGCATGATAAGCTATAGTATCTAGTCACTTCATGATATTGATACATTTCACATTATACATGTAGTATAGACTACCTATGTATAGAAACATCATTATCTAAACCTTCGTATAGGGTATACAAGAGTATTAAGACACTTCCTTAAGGTAATCACATTTCATCATTCCTAGTATATAATACTAATGACTACCATCACTCCTTAATTATGGAGAATATAATTATATGTTTGGTGTATCATCCAACACTACATAATCATTTTCTTTCTTCTCATGCTGCTACAACTGATCTTTGTACACCACTTTCTCATTGAATATGACATCCCTGCTTCTCACATTTTTTTGATTTTCAAAATCCCAAAGCCTATAACCAAATTCATCAATGCCATATCCAACAAATATACATTTCTTTGATTTTGTGTCAAGCTTGGTTCTATTTTCAGAATCCACATGTGCAAATGCTTCACAACCAAAGGCCTTGAGAAAAGAATGACTCACCTTCTTGCATGTCCATGCTTCCTTTGGAATACCACAACCCAAAGGATTAGAGGGACCTCTATTGATTAAATAAACAATAGTTTTTGCAGCCTCTACCCACATGTTTGAAGGCAACCCAACATGCAATCTCATAGTCCGTGCACGCTCCATTATTGTTCTCTTGATGCGCTCAGCCACTCCATTTTCCTGTGGAGTCCTTGGAACCATTTTATGCCTATGAATACAATTCGAGGAACAATAGTATTCAAAATATTTGCTACAATACTCACCACCATTATCAGATCCGAGACATTTTAACTTTTTACCTGTCTCATTCTCAACCAAGCTTCTCCATTTCTTAAAAGTTTCAAATACATTAGATTTATGCCTAAGGAAATAAATCCATACCTTCCTTGTTGCATCATCAATAAAAGTGACATAGTACCGAGAGCCACCGAGAGAAGATACTTGAGTTGGTCCCCATACATCCATATGCACAAGCTCCAATTTCTCATCTTTCTTTTGCTTCTCATCCTTGAGAAAACTAACTCTCTTTTATTTTCCATACACACAACTTTCATAGAAATCCATATTAACACATTTCATACCTGGTAAAACATTCTTTGAATGAAGTACTTTCATACCTTTTGCACTCATATGCTCAAGTCTATTATGCCACAGTGTTGATTTAGAATCCATAGCAACTGTTTGATTTTCTACCTGCTGAACTACAACAACTATTCCTGAACTTTGATTTTTATCTGTAATAGCTAAAGTAGAAAGAACAATATGACTTGTGCAAAGATATAAGGTTCCTACTTTCACACCTTTTGCTACCACTAAGGCACCTTTTGTAACCTTCCAATTTTTATCACTAAATGTAACAACACAACCCTCATCATCTAGTTGCCCTGCTGAAATTAAATTTCTTTTCAACTTTGGAATGTGCCTTACCTCATGAAGTAGCCAATGATTCCCATTCTGAAACTTAATCTTGATTCTTCCTTTTCCAACAATCTGACAGGGTTCGTTATCTCCCAAATAAACCAGCCCAAAATCCCCTTGGACATAATCAAGAAAATAACTTCTATGGGGCGTAGAATGAAAGGAAGCCCCTGATTCTAACACCCAAGGATCATCATCATTATCAAGGTAAGGAATCAAAGCATCCTCATTAGATTTATTACTTAACACATTTTCCTCTTTATTGCCTTCCTTTATTTTTTCAAGACCAACAATCTTTCTTTAAATGACCCGGCTTACCACAGTATCAGCAATCCCTCTTGTCTCTAGATTGGGACCTTTTGTTCTTTGATTTTCCTTGTGAATTCCACGACTTCCAGAATTGTTTCCTCTCTCCTTTGTTCTACCCCTACTTTTTGCATTCAAAACACTACCTGATGTGGATGTTCCACCTGATCTTTTCCTACAAATTTCCTCACTCAAAATAAAAACATCATCAAATTTCAATGTATTTGAACTAGAAACATAATTGCTAACAACCATTACCAAGCTATTCTAGCTTTCTGGAAAAGAACACATAATCAAAAGAGCCCTAACTTCTTCATCAAAGTTGACATTTATAGAAGTTAATTGACTGTAACTGTATTAAACTCATTTAAATGATCAACAACTGACCCACCTTCTACCATTTTCATATTAAATAAACGCTTCATAAGAAATACCTTATTTGAAGCAGAAGGATTTTCATATAACTTTGCTAGGGTTTCCATCAACTCTTGAATTATCTTTGTTGTTGTAACAGTGAATGCCACCGATTTTGCCATGCATAAACGAATGGCTCCCAGTGCCTTTTTGTCCAAAAGATTCCATTCCTCATCACTCATTATTGTCAATTTCTTGACTATTCCTCCCAATGGCCTCCGTAAATCCTTCTGATAGAGATAATCCTCCACCTACATCTTCCATAACTAATAGTTTTTCCCATTGAATTTATCTACCTTCAATTCACCCATATTTTCCATTGCTCCCACTTAACTATGAGACTCCCACTCAACCGTGAGACCTTCCTGTAGATGATAATCGAACAAAACTTTGCTCTAATACCACTTGTTAGGGTTAGAAAGCAGATATCTAACAGTTAAATGCAAATTTGATCAATAAAACAAAGAAATAAAACACACACAAAATTATAGCAGAAACAAGACAACACAGAGAATTTAACCTAGTTCACCTAATTCAGGCTACATCCACAAAACCACATCCATCCAATGATTTTATTATCCAGTGTAAAACATATTAAAATCTTGCTAATAATGCACGACTGCAACCCCCATCCCAACCGCTTATAACAAGCTTTTTAGAAGCTTCCAAAATTAGGGTTCTACAAAGTCAGTTTTTTTCTTTTTCAATTATTTTTCCTTTTTCGTTGACCAAATGAAAAAAATAGGAAAAAAAATTTCTCGGGGGTTGTCACTCTTGAACCCCCACTTTTCAGGGGCTGCTGCCCCTGAACCCTCGCTCGAGGCCTGGCCCAACCCCAGACGCCGACAAGAATACATGAAGAGTGTACAATATAGCATGATTAGTCACCACATACCAACATTATACTCTTAATGAAAACATAACAACATGATTCTTTTCCTTTCCAAAAGAAAATAGTTCATTTCACTAATGCGAGCATTCCCATGCAATATCAAACAATTCAAACAAGACAATCAATCTTTCATATCAAAAGATAAACATAAGGAGAATATAATTCCATGTTTGTCAATCACTTAGTCCAATCATATTTTCAAACCCTGAGCTTGGTCTCCTCTTATTATCAACTTAGCAATCAACTTCTCTTCACTAATCTCACTAAAACTTCCTCACAAAATCTCTCAGCAAACTAAGATTCACTTAATGAAAACTACAACAAAAATGGAGCAGTGTATTGTTTCAGATGAAAAGTATATCAAATGAGGTGTGTTCGTCCTATATTTATATGCAAAAATCAACTTCACAAGGCTACAAACAAGGTTCATTCTATGCCACTTCTCAGCCATATTTATGTGACTCAGCTCAGTAGTAGAAAGGTGGCAAATTCTTATGAAGTTAGTCATCAAATCTAAACAACAATTTGATCTAATGCTTGCCACAACAGGTTTGACTAATCCTTAAAGCACATGCTTTGTTCAGGTAATTGACTTCTTTGTTAAAAAGACTTCTATTTTATTCCTATCATTCATAATTGGTGTCACATCCACAATGCGGGTTTTGACAGATTCAAAAGGTATTTAAGATAGTTTACATGTCCTTTCTATCGTATACACAACTACACAAAAAATCCCTATGTGTTTGCTCTTTGTTTGACTTGGTCTCACTCAACCTATGCGCTAGTTTAGACTTGGTCCAGTGTTTTCTTTATTTGCAAGGGAAACATTCAATATCCCATAGTTTATGCATTGACCACAAACAAAGCATGCAAAATTATTTGTTTCCAGTGCTCTCACACTTTATATTGTTCCATGTGTTGTCCCTTATTCCAACACTTTACATATACTCATATGTATACTACCTATACTATTTTCAAAGGTAGTGCTTTATATTCTACTCAATTCCATGTGCTAAGCATGGCGTAGAAAATCTTGGCTTTGTGCTTATATGCATAGCCACTTACTCATTATGTGTTGGCTTTTATTCAAGTATATTCACCTTAAGAGGCCCACGTTGCCTTCTTTATCTTTTGCGCAACATATAGAATATGCTTCTCCATTACGTTATGTGCATCATATATTTATATAATATAATATCATTTATATTATAAATATAAGCTTCAAATAAATCCATCCTTTGGTTTTTAAATATATTCACCATTATATATGCTCATACATTGCATATATATCCTTACGTATATGTATACATGTTTCATCAATGTATAAATATATGTTGACATCATTCTATACGTTGACTTATATATGTATTAAGTATATATATATTTATATATGTGACAATCAAGTATTCATATCGACATTACATATAAATGCATGCATATTTAATACATGTAGTCACATACATGTAAGTACTTGAACATAGTCATATATATATGTTAATACAAACATACATACACATATACATAAGTATAATATTATCTTAAGTTTAATAATATTAAACTCGCATGTATATTCATCTTTGTCGACATGCATAAACATTAAGTGTGTATATATGTACACATATATATATTTAATCGATTCCTCATGCTAGTATGCTTGTAAGTATTTCTACATATATGCATAAATGCAATTATGCTCTCTTGCACGAGTCATTAAATATATACATATCTACATGTATACTTTTAATGTTCATATGAATCGTCATAAAAACAAGTATTCACAAATCTCAAAGACTCAATCATGACAACTCAATCAAACAATCAAACAATCAAGACATTTTCTCAAGCATTTATCACAAACCATGAATATTCCTAACAAAAATCATGATCTTGTCTAATGCAAACACATCATACTAAAGGATGACTTACCAATTCCCAAATCTATGACTTGACTCAACTATTCTATTAGTGAGTGTGTGTGAAGGCTTAGTTAGGCTTCATTCAAGGTTACCTGACAAAACACTTCTCCTAAGTGATACTTCCCCTCCCTTTCGGAGGTGTGAACCTATACCTGCATCCAACTTGGCACATTTGCAATGGTAGTTAGATGTTCACATGAAATGCACATGCATCATAAAAAATTAGCATATTCATAGATCAATAAATGTTCTTTCATTGTACCACATTAATATAAGCATAATTACTCTTTCAAAGCAATAATATCTTAATACCTATTCAGTAAACATATCAAAATGATGATTGCATTTATCCTCCTATTTACATGTGAAGGTAAAAGTAACTTAGTAACAACAAGGTGGGGTGTGAAACTTAGGGAGTAATGTATGAAAGATTATGAGTCCTAAATAATAGGCCATGTTAGGTAATCATGTACAAAGTTCTCATAAAGTAGAGTAAAGGAGAAAAACCTAATGGAAAATAAAAAACCCTCTCCAAAAGAGAAACTATGAAATGAAATAAAATGTACAAGTGAAGAAGATAGAATAAGGACTCAGGATGACCCCCCAAGGACTAATTCTATCACATAAGTATAAGAAATGTTTCCTCCATCGGAGAAGAAAGAGAGGTCATGTGACCCCTTAGAAAATGTGATGTAATGAACTCCATGTGAGGAATTTTTTCCTCCCGTAATTGATATGAGAAGAGAAAACATGCAACCTTCCCTCAAAATGATGCTTGTAGTGCTAGTAGATGCTCAAAACTAGATGTTGAAGATGATCCATGATCGTTGAACAATATTTCTTCCCTTGGGAAGAAATAACACCACAAATGTGTGCAAAATGACTTCCCATTCCTGCTAGGAATTTTTAGGAAGTAAGATGAATGTCTTTGAATTCTAAAAATTATCCAAATATTGAAATGATGCCAATGATACCTTTGAATGATGCTCAATAATCTCCAAATCAATGTTAATGTGTGACAAATGTCGAGAAGATGGATCAAGTACCATATAAGATTCAAGAACATGGACCACAAATGTATGATGACAACTGGATTGATGTGAATTTGGTACTATTGTAGAGGATGTCAACATAGTTGATGACTGAGTTGGATAGACAATCATGAATATTTGCAAAACATGTCATGATAGAATTTGATGTAGGAAAGGCAAGAGAAATATCCAAAGATGGCAATGGTGATGAAGCTTCATCGTAACTGACATCATAAAGGAGATGAATGTCCTCAATAATGTCATCCAAATCTACAATATGGGATTCTACAAACAAAGATGTGATGTCGGGTAAATGTACATCCCAATATGGTGGATTTGGAATGATGATAACAATGTCCTAATGTAAAGAATCACTAGAACTCATGAATGAGTAAACACTAGATTCAAATGTTGCAACAAATGATATGAGAGATGAAATATCAATGCAATTCATTTGAATAGATTGTTCATTCCCAAAGGATGGTGTCTCACAAGATGTCTAAGTAATATTAGATGGTGTTTTTACATGTTATGGAATTAGATGAATAGGTAAGGCAATACTTTGATCGAGAAGAATTTGCTTCATTTTTGTAGTTGGACATTGAATACAATCTTCTATGGTATGCCTTTTCATCCCACAATATCCACATTTGATTTTTTATTTATTAGGAAGATTATGAAAAATACTCAAATGGAAGGGATTTAGTGTGAGAGACATGATCAAATGAACCAACAAAATAAAAAGAAAAAACACCTATATTGTGGCCCTTGATTCATAGATCCCCCCAAGAATGAGTGCTTATTATAGCCACCCAAAATGATGTGCAAGATAAATACAACTTGTGTGAAGATTGGATGCCAAATCAATTATTTATGATGCACAATGATTTTTATAAAATGGACTTTCCAAATCTATAAAATACAAGCAAATATATAAATTCCTTGCAAAATTTTGGTAGAAATAAAAAAAAAAGTTTAAGAAATTTCAATAATGGGCCCGTGAAAGTTATGCCCCATCAAAATTTGTCTACAATGTTGAATTTGGAGGATTAAAAATGCATTAAAATACCTCAATTTCTAGGACATCTTGATGTTGAAGTCTCCAAAATAAAAATAAAAAGTTTTTTTTATCCACTATTCACACTTGAAATACAAACTCTCCATTTATAAGTTATGGAAAAATAAAAAAGACCTCCCTTTCCAAACACTTATAATTTAGCTTAAATTTTGATTATTAACCAAAAAAACATAATTGTAATCTCCCTTAGCATAAATAGTCAACAAATAATAATAAATGTGTTTTAGCTAAGTGTCATTTGAGAGAGAAGAGGGGTTGATGGAATTAACTTATTAGTCCATGCCTTTTAAGGCAGGAGACCAATGTTTTTGGTGCACTCATACCTATTAATGCATTGTCGGAAATTGTGTTGCTAATGTTTATGCAATAGTTTATGGGATAATTTTATTAATAGGGAATTTTGGCCTTTTTTTTGCAATTTTCTCATTGGTTGTTGGTATTTTCCTCATGGTTTTGTATTTTTCTAATTAATTTAATTATTCTAATTAATTTAACCAATTCCTAATGTTTTGTTTCTATTGGAAATATTTCACGACTTTGTAATGTTCTTTGATATAGTTGTGTCTTTGCACCCAGTGTACACTGTGGATGTGTGGCATTTTAATGAGGACATTGCGCATTTACTATTTGCTAATTTTCATTTATTGTGAATAGACTGAAGTGCAAACATCATTAATGGCTTATGGTGTAGAGTTTTAAGTTTGCCGAGCAAAGGATTATTTGTGTTGTTTATTCATTTTCTCAGATTGTTTGATGAGGGTGAAATATGTGTCTACTGAGAGGGTTTATATCTATTGTATTGGAAGCGAAAAAGGAGGCGTTTGTAAGTTCCTATATCTTTTACATTGTCATTTTTGTGTTGTTTATTCATTTTCTCAAATTGTTTGATGAGGGTGAAATCTATGTCTATTTAGAGGGTTTTTGTCTATTGTATTGGAAGCAAAAAATGAGGTGTTTATAAGTTCCTATATCTTTTACAGTGTCGTTTTATATTTTTTGACATCTTTGTATTTTATTGTTAAGAAAGGCACCTATTGTAATTTTGCTTGAAGCTACAATGCATGTTGAATGCAAAGAATCACTAAGTAAGGATGAATATGATTAAGATCTAAGAAATTTCTGAGAATCTCTCTTACCCTTCTCATAAACCATAGTTGTTTTCTCTTCCTTCACTGGCAATGAGTTGGTATGGTCAATACTTCCAGAATTGAAAGTCTTTAGAATTTTTTTTAGCTATTTTATTTAATGTTACTAGTGTACCGAATCTCTTGGAAGTAGTTTCTGAATTCTCTTCTATTAGGTTTTTTACTTCCTCCAACTCTATACTAGAACTTCTCCCATAATTTTTTTGGGAGATTACCCATTGAAATTGGGCAATTAATAAGAGTTTTTTTAATTATTTGTGTGTACGTAGTGGTAGGAGATGATTCCATCACAAGCTTGAACCAGATGTCTGCGAAGAGCATTAGCGAGTTGGTATTTTCCATGCTTCCCCTACACTCTTGTGCCAACCCTCCTTGTGGCACAAAATTTCTCTTTCATTCTTTCCATTGGGACCCACATACTCATATCTAGGAATGACCTAGGAGAAAGCAAGGAAATATTTAAGGGAAATGAATATTTTCCAAGTTTGACCAAACATACAAATGGACCTATAATGTTGTCACATAATGTTTCACCAAATGGACCTGTAATGTTAATTTGCACTTCAAAGGTCACAGATTGGGCATCCTTATCCTTTACTAAACCTTTATAGTTTCTTCATATCCTTTTTAATAATATGGTTTGATTTGTCTAGCTTATTTTTCTTGATATGTTATGTTTTATTGGTTTCTAGTTTCTTTTAATTCCTAGAAATAATGGGTCTTTGATGAACTTCCTTGAATTTTCACCCTTTAAACTTAAATTACAATTGTTGCTATTTGAAAATATTTATATAATTATTCACCGTCACCTCTACAACCTTACTTTGTTTCTTAAATATAATCCTTTCAGGACCCCATTATATATGTTGATTTTCTCTGGTTTGGATAAAAAAACACATGAACACAGATTATTTCCCATTAGTTCCTCCTCTGTTGTAGCCAAATGTCTGAGCAAGTAAACTATTGAAGTTATAATAATTGAATTAGAAATGATAAAGCAAACACTGTGAGAGATTCGAAGGAGATAGTTGGGATGGTGATTGGACAAAGATGCAACACAATAAACTTGGATACATGAGCAGACTTCCAAATTGGTTTTGTCATTATATCTAAACATACAAATCTGGCCATTACAACTTGGCTAACTACTAAGTAAAATTAAGCCATAAAGATTAATGATGTACTGCAACGACTATATATTTTTGTTGTTTCTACCTTCATGGAATTGATGCTATCACTAACAACTATTTTATTGGTTCTGGATTGTTTTCTTTTGGATTGGTTGGTGCTTTTTATATTTTTTGGTAATTACCTTTGTTTGAATATATTTTTGTAGTCAATAAAGCATCTTTAAATATTTTATAGATCTCTTTAAATAATAACGAGTATCAATAAATAATATTTTTCTTTTCATTTATTTTTCTATAGAGAGCAATGAAATCATTGGAAATTGCGGGCGCTATGGTTTCTACGGGCCTGGGCTTGATTACAGGATGCCCACCGAGCTACAGGGTTACTTCTGATGTGCACTTTAGCATTAACGGGCAAAAGGTTACACATCTGAGAGAAACTAGTGCTAGGCAGGGTATTGAATGTCATGGATTTGGCTTCCGGGAGAGAGCCGATGGGTGCTAATTAGGTGTTACTGCAAACACCCCTATAGGGCCTCACCTTCAGGCATTGGGTAAGACAGGGAAGGCCATTCTGGTGTCGGTTTTTCTGCAAGATGAGCTTGAAGATGAGGTAATTCATAAAACCAAAGTTTTTTCAGAAATAGGATTGATTGGATGCTTTAGGGGTTTTTGGCCTCATTTGTGTGATTTGCATAAATGGATTTCCAAATACTGGGAACCCATTGTGGATGGCTATATTCAAATCTACCTAGTGGCTATAGGGTATTTAATTTTTTTTTTGAATTTGTGATTGTTAGAAACAAAGTTTTGTGTAATTTTTTCTGGAGTTGGGAGGATAAATTTGCTTTGTCTTTGAAACCATGGCATTCGGCGTTTAATCCTATGACAAATAATTTTGATAAAGTGCCTTTGTGGGTGAGACTTCCAAACTTTCCTCTTCATTTCTAGTTTGAGTCTTGTTTGGAGGCTATAGGAAACCCCTTAAGGAATTTTTTATGATTGATGATGATTCCTCAAATCTTATGTATTCTACTTATGCCCAAATTTTGGTGGAGATGGAAGTTTCAAACTCCCAAAAGAGATTTCAATCAACACTTCCAAAGGATGTTGGGTGCAACCCTTGGATTATGAAGGGGTCCCATTTCGATGCAGAAGATGCTTCCAAACTAGGCATCTCGATACGCAATGTGCAAAGCCCAGACTGCTTAAACTAGCTACTTGGTGGAAGGATGTGTCACACCTTCACTATGCGGTGGAGAAATAGGGTGAGAAGAAGGAAGAGCAGGGCAAGATCTACTCTCAGGCTGTGGGTAACTTAGAACCACACTAGCCAAATAGGGCTTCAGATCAGTTGGGGGGTTAGGTCATGTTGAGGTGCCTACCTCAAATTGTGCTGATGTGGTGAGTGCGGATGCAGTTGTGGCTATGCAAAACCACTATGGTGCTAAAACTTTGGAGTGTAGGGAGAAATCAGGGCTGACGAGGATACAAGAATAGGGGGAGGTGAATGACGCCTTAGAGGGTTAGTGTGGGCAAGTTGTGTGTGGAGAACATGGAGAGGCTTGGACACATCATGTCACATCTAAGGAATGGCAGAAGGAGGCCGCAAGGATGGAGGAGGGATGGCTTGTTGTGAAGGGGAAGAGAGACAAGAAGGCAAAGAAGGAAATATTTGATATGGTCCTCTGATCACAGACTAAGGGAGGAACCAAAGGTAAAGGTCACATTTGAATTGCTCGATGTCACTAACTGCAGGGTTTTTGTTTGTTGTTCTGGCTATTGGTCTTTCTGCTGGTGTCCTTTCTCTGGGGAGATGGTTCCCCTTGTTACCATCCCTATTTTGGGGTAGGATAAATCTCGGGCTAAATTTTTAGCATAAGGTGGTAGGGATGTTCACTACTTAATCATGAAAAAATGTTTCTATTTGTTGGTGGTTTTTTGGGTGGTAGGTGGTTTTCCTTGAAAATAACGTTATGCTCTGATTTACTATTGAATAATATAAAATCTTATTACCGAGCAAAAAAAAAAAGAGTATCGATAAATCATGAATCTAAGTTGTTGCCTATGTAAGTATTGGGTTGCCAATTTTTTTGTGGGTGTGTCCTTGGTGTTCGTTGTAAGGACAAGGCTTCATTTCATTTGGCCTCCTATTGTTGAATGCATTAGTTTGGTATCAATAGTTTTGTTTGATAGCTATATCACTTATATACACTTCCTTTTTAAGATTACACTCCTATAATGACATTTTGGAACTTTAAGCCAACTAAAATTTGAACCTTGGTCTTCTTCCTAGAAATGTTTATCTCTAGTAATCAACCAAGCCCAATGGACCCCTCATATCGGTAGTTAATGCAATATGATTGAATGGATTCTCTAATCTATCTTTTGGTGAAGATTGCTTTCACATTCAAGTAGGGATAGCTTCAGGCATAAAATGTTTGTAAGAGGACTAATGTTGTAGCATTTCACCACAATATGAGGACTAAGGTTCTACAGTATTGGATAGGAAGAGGGATGCTTATAATTTTGTAAGTCATCTGTTGCTTTGCTCATTTTTGAAAATTTAGAGAATTAATTTTGAAATTTTGCAAGATTATTTTTTAAATGAAAAAAATATTTATTTTATAAGTAATGATGATAATTATTATTCTTATTTAATGTTTGCTTTTATGAAAATTTTCAGAACTAATTTTCAAATCTAGCAAGATCAATCCCAGACTACTTTGGAAAATTTCAAGAATTAGTCTTCCAATCTTACTGGATCAATTCTTGAATGCTTTCGTTTTTGTTTTCCAGAATTAATCTTAAATCTTGCAAGATGAATTCTTGAAGGACTATTTTTTAAAATTCAAGAATTTGTCTTCAAATCTTTAAAGAATAAATATTTAGTGCTTGTAAAAAAAAATGGCGAAGTGACACCAGAGAGAGGTTTTTCGGAAGCACAGGGATCTGGTTTATAGTGTAGGAAAACAGGCTCGATGGCCTTTCAATAAACATAGGAGCAGGAGTATTCAAAATACTAGGTGGGGGGGAAATTAGGCTTGGCAGGCTCTGGTGAACAAGGGTTTCAGGGCAGGAAATTGAAATGATGTTGGACGGAATGGCTAGTTTCATCCAAAGAATGGCGAGCAATTTCGGTCTTGGCATTTAGCGAAGAAGGTTGACTTCAGACGGGTGGAAGGAAAGTTTTGGAGGCCGAAGGTGCAAATGGAAAAAGCTGGTTCAAGCCAGGTAATGCCGAATATCTCTGCTACAACCGTTACATCTTTGCTTCTAGAAAATAGTGAATGGAGTGATACTATTAGGTTCTTAAAACCAAAGCTTTCTTTATGAAATGGGGGGGAAAATGGCACACCTTTTCAAAAATTAGGGCATGGTGTGACCAAAACAGGGGGAAAGATTGTAATCTTAAAACCCAGGAGAATGGGTTTTATCTGGTAATTTGTAAAACTGCACAAGACAAAGACTGGATCTTTAATAGCAGACCGCTTGCAATGGAAGGGTTAGGTTTTCTTATTAAAGATTGGTCTTCGAACTTTAACCCCAATGAAACAAAGTTAGAGGAAATCCCTGTCTGGATAAAACTGAAAAACCTTCCACACGAGTATTGGGATCAAGAAACACTGCGAAAAATAGGTAGTAAGTTGGGGGGTTTCGTGAAATCTAAGGAATCTTTGGACATAATAGATTTCAGCATATACCCCAAGATATGTGTAATGAGACAGGGGATTCACACTTTGCTGGAAACCCTAGAACTGAAGATAGGGGAAGGTATTTGGCGTCAAAAGTTAGAAGTAGTGGAAAACCCCTTTGAATGCTTGAGATGTGTGGGACATGATCATTATAACAATAGTCGTGATCCACGTGGAAAAGGGAAAGATCTTGTGCAAAACTACATATTGGAGGAAATAATAAATCTATCAGAGGCAAGGGATAGTGAGGTTTTTGAAACACAATCCTGGGAGATGGAATGCTCTTGGGACATCTTCAAATCAGCTGAGGAGGAGGCTCGGGATGGTTTCCAAAAAGCAGAAATAGACTACCTGTTCGCGGACGACAATGAAGTGCAAGCTCGGAGGCAAATTGTTCATGATTCCATAGCGATCAAAACCTTCAAGTTAAATTCAGGGCTAAAGGAAGATTGTGACATGGAACCGATGATGGGGAAGACAATGGGGTTGGAAGACTTAGAAGTGATAATATTTTTATGGCAAGACAAGAGGGCTCACCTCAGCATACAGTTACAACCTTCACGGAGCAAATTTGTTTTTAGGATAGTGAGAAAGGTGACATTCTACAAGGCAACTCTTTTGACCCATACTACAGGCCTAAGGTGGACACTTCTAGTGAAATAAGAGTGAAACAACATAGAGTGGTTCAACCTTTGGAAGAAATGGAACTAGCACAACACTTTCATGAGGATGTGGATGGACTTGTAGGTAATTTTTCAGTGTTCGAGGGGCAGGGAAAGGAGATGGATGGTCAAATGTATAAGGATATCCCCATCTCCCCAATAAGAAACTTAGATAATGCCTTTGAAGGGGTTCGAGACAGTGGTGGGAATTTGGAAGGTGCAACGTCTGAGTCAAATTCAGAGGAGGATGTTAGCGAGGATGATATTCTGGGTATGCATGACAACATTGACATTGTTGAAAAGAGAACCATAGAACAAACAATAGCCCTTAATAACAAAGTAAAGTTAGGGGAGAAAAAGAGGAGGGGCCCTAAAACAAACAGGATGAGGTTGGAACTGGCCGGCAATGCGGCGGGTCAAAGTAAATTGAGGTCAGGGAAAGGCTACGCCTTCCCCCGACAGCCATGAAAATCTTATCTTGGAATGTCAGGGGTTGCAATGCCCCTGACAAGATATGTTTGATCAAAAGATGTTTTGATCAAACGCGACCGGCTTTACTTTTGCTCCAAGAAACAAAGATAAAAGATGCTAATTTTACTTTATTCATGAAGGGTTTTGCTCGTTGGAATTGCTCCTTAGTCGGGGTGGAAGGTGCTTCGGGTGGTTTGGGCTTGCTGTGGAATGCTTCTGTGGTCGATGTTCAAACTGTGAGACAAGGAAAAAATTGGCAATGGGTAAAGGTGGTTTCGAAACAATTGAGGAATTATTTTTACATGCTCAATATTTACGACCCAAACAACTCTATGCAGAAAAAGGCATTATGGCTAGAACTATCTAGACTTTTGAGTGAAAAAGGTGATAGTTTGTTTCTCCTAGGTGGAGACTTCAACGCAATATTGAGGCCGTCAGATAAATCTGGGGGCATTTGTTGGACAGGACAGAGTCAATAGGATTTTAGCGATTTTGTTGTGAACAATGGACTATTTGATGTTCACTTTAAAAAAGGGGAGTTTACTTGGACTAACAGAAGAAGGGGCTTTCTTAACATTGTGGAAAAATTGGATAGATTTTTCTTGGTTGGTGACTGGACTTCAGTGAATTGGGCATGTGAGGCGGAGATTCTCCCCTTTTCTGGCTCTGATCACTATCTGATAAGCTTGAGGATACAAGAGGATTCTACCCCGGACAGATGCCCTTTCAAGTTTGAAATGATGTGGTTTCGGGAAAACAATTTTAAGGAGTTGGTCAGGGATTGGTGGATGAACGCTCCAAGGTAGACTGGTTGTAAAGCATTCATATTCTTTAAGAAACTACAATACGTTAAAGAGTGTTTAAAAGCATGGAATCGGGAAGTTTTTAAAAACATCTTTAATGAAAAACTATTTTTAGAGAAAAGCTTAAATGACCTGCATACTAAGGTGATTGAAAATGGGATGAGTGAGGTGGACTTTGATTTGGAAAATAAGCTAAATGAAAAGTATTCTGAAACCCTTACACGTGAGGAAATCTTTTGGCAATAGAAATCAAGGGAAACATGGCTGAAAGATGGATATAGGAATTCCAAGTTCTTTCATAATGCTATTAGGGTTCACAGATCTACTAATAAAATATTTTCAATTAAGGATGGGATGGGGGAAACTTTGTATGATGCAGACCAAATAAACATGGAGGCCATAAGGTTCTACTCTGATTGTTTTAATGCTGAGGCTGTTGGTTCAGAGGCTAATTCAGAAATACTGGATGTCATTCCAAGTTGTATATCAGAAGAACAAAACAAAATGCTTATGGAGGAAGTCTCACTAAAAGAGGTGAAGAAAGCTTTGTTTGGTTTAGGAGGGGACAAAGCCCCTGGTCTTGATTGCTTCCCAACAATATTTTATCAAAAGTTATGGGACATCTTTGCAAAGGATATCATGGAGGTGGTCGAAGAATCCAGGAGGAATGGTTTGGTTCTTAAGGAGCTAAATAACACCTTTATAGCTCTAATCCTGAAAAGGTCTATGGTTAACACCTTTGATGACTTTCGACCTATCTCTTTATGTAATACGATTTATAAAGTTATTGCAAAGTCATTGCCAACAGGCTGAAAAAGGTGTTGAATTCAGTAATTTCTGTAGAACAAAGTGGCTTTTCTCCAAATCGGTCAATCTTTGAAGGAGTTATTGTGGCACATGAAGTCATACATTCAATTTGGATGGAAAAAATTGAGAAAATGATGGTAAATCTGGATATAAGAAGAGCTTATGATGAGGTTGATAGGAAATTCTTGCTGAAAGTGCTTGAGAAATTTGGATTCGGGTTGGATTGGCGGGCTTGGGTTGAAAGCTACATCTTTTCACCTCATTTTTCTGTGTTGGTAAACGGAAGTCCACAAGGTTTCTTTGGCTCTCGTAAGGGGATCAGGCAAGGTGATCCCATTTCACCTTTTCTCTTTATTATTCTAGTTGAGGTTTTGGGAAGGTTAATTTCTTGAAAATGTAGTGAAGGCCTTTGGAAAGGCATTAAAGTGGCGGAGGGTGTTGAAGCTATATCACATTTACAGTTTGCTGATGATACCTTTCTGATGGGGGATGCTTCGGTAAGGGAGGCTCGAGTGATGAAAAGCTCTTTAGATAAGTATGGTTTGGCTTCACACCAATGCATTAATTGGCAAAAATCCAAAATTTTCTTTTTTAATACCCCAATCCAACAACAACTGGATATTAGTCGGATTCTTGCAATGAAGGTCGACACTCTCCCAAGTAAATATTTAGGTATACCTTTGTTTGGAGGGGTGAATAAAACTAACATATGGAAAGATCTTGTGGACTCGTGTATGAATCAGATGGATGGGTGGAAGAGTAAATGGCTTACCTCTGCTGGAAGAATTTTATTGCTTAAATCAGTGATTTTTGCAATCCCAATATATTCTATGATGTGTCTAAAAATCCCAAAGAAAGTTTTAAATTCTATAGGTCAGCGTATGAGGAAATTTTTTTGGAATGGGGCTAGTGATGAAAATAAAATACCGCTGCTTGCTTGGGATAAGATTTGTAGGACAAAGGATAGAGGTGGGGCTAGTCTGAGGAATTGGCAATTGTTAAACGAAGCTCTAGGGGCAAAATTAGTGTGGAATATATATGCTAATCCAGAGTTGTTGTGGGTTAAAGTTTTAAAGGCTAAGTATCTTGATTCAAATGAAGAGCAAAGAATTTTCACAATTCACAATCCTCCAAAAGGATCTGCGATCTGGTATTTTATTGTGTCATGTAGACCTGTGATTTTCAACCATCTCTCATGGCAAATTGGCAATGGTATGAAGGCTAAATTTTGGGAGGACTAGTGGGATGGTTTGCCAAACATTGGTGAAGAGCCTGATATAATGGCTCTAAAACAGTACTTTTCTCAAAAATGGGGAACTAAGGTCTGTGACTGCATGATGCTAAAACAGGGTCTGCTAGGAAATGAATGGGTGTGGAAAGATGTTTTGGGGGAGGAGCTTACAGATGTTCAAATTTAGGGTATGAAGGGTTTGCTTCAGGAAAGGAAAGTTTACATCTTAGAGAATGAAGACAAGCTTGTTTGGTGTGGTTCCTCCAATGGTTGTTATTCGGTTAAAATAGGCTATCAAATCTTGGACTCCTTGGAGAGGGAGCTATTTTGTGCAAAAGATTTATGTTGGGACAAGCATGTTCTACCTAAAGCAGGAACTTTCGCTTGGTTAGCTATTAAGGGCAGAATTCTGATTGGTGATAGACGAAAAAGTTTGGGTTTTGCTGGCCCCTCAAAATGTGTTTTATGTAACAAGGATGAAGAATCGGTGGATCATTTACTTATACAGTGTGAGATGGCTGTAAGGTGTTTGGATTTCGTGTGACAAAAGTTGGGGTGGCAAAGTCCGATGCAAAGGACTGTGAGAGAGGTTTTTGAAAGCTGGCCAAGAATGATGAAAGGTTCCTTTCTGTCTAGTATTTGGGTTGTGTCACCCTCGTTGGTGATTTGGGACCTCTGGAAAGAAAGAAATAGAAGGATCTTCATGGAGAAAAGTGATTATTTTAAAAGATTACTTTGGCGAATTGAGCACAGTATTGAAGAGGTTGTGAGCAATGCAGTCTCCCAACCACAGAATCTACGCAATCCTTTCTCCTTGGAGGACAGGAGAATACGAAAGGAGTGGCCTGGCATTCGGATCAAATCCTGGCTGGGATTTATGAAGGTTAAATCGTGTAGTGTTTCTAATATGCAGGTGCTTTGGGAAAAACCTATG
Source organism: Sequoia sempervirens (assembly GCA_007258455.2). Classification (NCBI taxonomy): domain Eukaryota; kingdom Viridiplantae; phylum Streptophyta; class Pinopsida; order Cupressales; family Cupressaceae; genus Sequoia; species Sequoia sempervirens. The sequence goes on from VDFB02367435.1 coordinate 26,695, forward strand.
AAAGATTGGGTTAAAGCTAATTTTGACGGTGCAGCCAAAGGTAACCCAGGCCCGTCTAGTGCTGGAGTGATCCTAAGAGATCATCTAGGAAACATAATTGCTCTAGTAGCAAAAAGGTTAGAAGATGGAACTAATAATATGGCAGAAGTTAAAGTAGCTTTATTAGCGGTAAAGTTAGCAAAATAGTTTGGTGTAAGAAAGTTGCACTTAGAAGGGGACTCCTTAATAATTATACAGGCAATCGAATACAGGGAGTCAAAGGCATGGCATCTTCAGCACTTTGTCAAATCTATTTCAAAAGATTTGTAGTCTTTTGAAGACCTTGTGGTTAGTCACACAAAAAGAGATGGGAACAGGGAGGTGGATACTCTATCCAAGTGGGCAGTTTCTTTCCAGGAGATCGAAAAAGTGGCCATAGAGGATTTCAGGGGTGGCATTTTTTAATGCATTTATGGTTTGGCTGTGTGAAGGTAGTGGTGGAGATGGACAAAGATGTTTACGTTGTATTGACATTTTAATATAACAGACGAGCTTGATGGTGGTTTTCGAAAACGTGGGTGTTGAATAGGGAATTGCCAACTTTCAGACAGGGATAAATTAATGTCATTCCACAAGTGGCTGTCCTTCTAAAGGAGGCGAGGACAATGGCAGGGGAGGCCCGAAGCTGAAGGACGGTGGCGATTTGGTTGGTATGTGGGAAATAGATGGTGCAATGTTAAAATCTAAAAAATCCACCAAGCGGTATGAAGCTTGAATTAATGAAATTTACGGTTCTTAATGAAGCCTGGCGAAAGTACAATAGAACGAAGCGAAAGGCGTCCAGGTTTAAATTAGTGAAAAATTAAAAAGTCATTATCATAATTCCAAAACCTTAATCGGAGTTGAAGAACGCGAGCTTCGAACAGATGGAGGCGATGTGGGGTTTCTCTACAAATCTACAACAGAGGGGTTTTTTTGGGCACCCAACAATGCAACGATTGAAATAGGTGTTAAAAGTAAATCGAAATGCGGTGGTGGAAGCGATGATGGAGGTTTTAGGACCACACTTCATGGAAGCAACACACAAGGGATGCCTAAATGCGGACATAGCATCAATGGTGTTTGCATGGGCGATGGAGCTGGGGGAGAAGGCCAATGAAACAAAGTGGGTAATGTTGACACTTTTCAATGAAACGTTGTTAGGAAAAATGGAGTCATTCATGGAATGGGTGATGCCGGGTGTGGGTTTTGATGTGTCGGAAGGCATAGAAGACATGGATGAGGCCATAAAAGAAGGATTGATTCTATTTGTTAGGTGGAGAAGGTGAACTGACAAGGAGGAGTATAAACAAGTAATTTCAATGGCGTGGGAAAACTTGAAAATAGAACTGCATAGACAGGGTGAGGGAAAATAACTAGCGGATGCAAGGGTGCTGAGTCAGTTTCCTCGAAAGAAGTGTGGAATGAGGAGGAGGAACCGGCATGACGAAAATTTAACTAAAAACGTGGGATGATGAAAGTGACACTAGGGTTTTTTGGTTTCGTACCAATGAGAATTTTTGGCGAAGTGAAGCGAATGGCGTTAGGGCTTTGAAGTAGCCAGGAGGATGCGAATGGCGAACAAAGAACGAGAAGATCCGGTTTACACAAGAATCTGAGTTTGAACGAGTTGGTATTTTGGGAAGCAGTGCTGGTATTTTGGCACTTTTTGTGGGCCACAGATATGCAGGGAAAGCATAACAAGGGATGGAACCAGAGGAAAGGGTTAGTTTTTATTATGTAGTTTTTTGAAAATCTGCTCTAGGATCCAAGCGAAAACATAGGCAGAATGATGCTCATGGGGATTTTATTTGGATGCTACAAATATTTTTGGTCAAAGTTGGTGATGGCTATATATGGTATTTAAAAGCTTTTATGTAAATTTCTATTATAAGTAATAAAATATAACCATTTACTGATAAAAAAATAAATATTTAATGCTTGTTTTTCAAGATGTCTTCAAGATTTAAACTTCAGGTCCTACAAAACTTGTTATTAAAGCTTACTTTTAAAATTTGCTCAATGAAGCTGTAGGAGGACTAATTTATAGTGGCTAGTCTTAAGAAATTTAAATATCCAATCTATAAATCTTATAAGATTCAACATTTAATGCTTATTTTTGAAAGTTTTGAGATAAAAAAAAAAAATTAGTTACAATATTTTTTCACTCTATTAATAGTTCTACACCTAAGCCATGCTCATTGAAACCAAAAAAAGTCCATCCTAATTGTGATTTGTTTTCTTGTTTTGAATTTGTAAAAAAATGTCACAATTTTTAACATCAAAATTTCTTTGGCAAGGAAAGGGCATGGACTTTTACTTCTTAAAGAGTTTGCAATACAGAAACCAAGAGAAGTGATACACACTTTTTATTTTGGTTGGCAAGAAAGCTTCTACTAAATTTCAAGAGGTTATAGTGAAAAAAATAAATCACAAATAAAAGGTACCTCTGATTAGGGGATACTTTGTTCTTGCATATACTCTTAATTGCACCATAGGCTCTAATTTAGACCTACAAACTTTTTGAAGTAGGAGGGCATAGATCCTCACAAAATAAAGGGAAATTAACTGAACTAGCAATAAAAATTGGAACACATCAACAAACAGTGCACCTGAAAATAGATGATAGAGAAGAGTATACCCTGCATCAACATCTATTGTTTTTGAGTTTCATTTCTAGATGTTGGTTTACAGGGGCAGTCACATTCTGAAAGCTATTCAACAAGAAACTGAAAAATTTTAGTGTGTATCTGACCTGCAATAAATAGCCTGCCAAATCAGCAAAACTGATTGTGAAAATAAAAAAGCTACTTGTGTCCATTATCCAACAACCATTTCAACATCTATCTATAATTATTTGGTCTTTTTGTTGGTTACCATGAGCTCCTATTAACATCAATTTTTGTTCAAT
>VDFB02367436.1:0-17303 GCA_007258455.2 Sequoia sempervirens
TGTTTCTCATATCTTTTTGCAGTTTTTTTTTGACAGCTTACAGACAAAAACAACGGAATAGTGCAAGAAACACGTCTTCGAAACTCCAATACCCAGTTCAGCGCATTTGAGGACTTTTGCAGCGCCTGTGAGGTCTTTTGCAGTGCCATAAGGTCTTTTGCAGCACCCATAAATACTTTTGCAGCGCATTTAAGGTCTTTTGTAGCACCCATAAAGTCTTTTGCAGCACCCATGATATGTATTGCAGCGCCCGTAAGAGATTTTGCAGCGCCCGTGACAACTTTTGCAGTGCCTATAATGTCTATTGTAGCGCAATTTTTAGAAAGCAGTATATTGTAATCTGTAAGTTTAATATAGTTTAACTGAATCTGACGCAACCGCGGACAGTTAGTAGTTTTAAAGGTAAAAAGAAGCAATCCTAGGGTAGACATTAAAGGTAAAAAGAAGCAATCCTATGGTAGACATTAAAGGTAAAAAGAAGCAATCCTAGGATAGACATTTCACACTTTATTTTGGGCTAAAAAGAATTTTCTGTTTGTGTGAAGCAACATCTTCACTTAGCTTAGAAAATCTTCATTTGGGGCTTAAAATACATTATTGTTTGCTTTGTTTTTGGTGATAGGCCTATGCTCTCCCCTTAACTGGGTGATCAAAATGCCAAACTCACCTATTTCCCTTCATGCAATTTCTTGTTTTATTAGCACCTTTTAAAATGCCTGCCGTAGTGGGAAAAAGTACTCACCCTACGGGAACGACCTAAGTGGGAACAACTAAAGCCAAGTTTTCTAACCCACTATAATCAAATACGGATGGTTGATGAAAATCCCATTCGACGGTAGTGTGCATTGATAACCATCCCCAAAGCCTTTGTTCTAAAGGTAGGGAGGTCTCTCGAGGGAGTCTATCATTTGCCACACTGAACGGAAACCCTTATTAAGAACTTAGTGTAGTATCTTACTGAGTCAGTTTCCGAACATTATATTAATCACAGTGCAGGGGAGGGAAGAATCTACCCCCAAGATACTCACCATATAACTGCCAAGGATTGTTTGCTCAAGGGATCCAGTATCCACTTCCGTCACTCTGAGTACGCACCTGGAAAAGACAAAAACACGGGCGCCCTTTCGGGGGTGACATGGCTGTGTGAGTCGACGCAGTTTTAAGATGTGGGTTGTTGATTGCTATGATGACCTACTTGAGAATTAAGAGTGAGTTTGTTTGAAATGCTTATCATGTGTAAAACCTGTTAAAACAATTTTTGAACAACATTTTGATTATACACTTGATGTTTAGCATAGGACTTAAGACAACCATTTTACAAATTGTTTGATGTGTTTTCAATACACTAATTCAGATAAGATCATCCAAAACACTTACTATCACATTGATTAATCTCATGTTACGAGATTGGAAATCCACAACGTTTGTAAAGAAATCCGTTTTCAAAAGGATTAAAAAGCCAAAGAAACCCCTCAATCACAAGAAACTATTGAAGAAGCAACGATTCTTGTATCAAAGCCGAAAAGTTTTACTCAAATATAGAACATTTCTTCATAGATATCATGATTGTGTTAGAGGTCTTTCAGATGATTATGCCATAGAACCTTTGTATTCGAAAGCTTACTTTCAAAGAAGAGCCCTTTCTAAAAGGCATAACCATAGTCAATGCATTCACTTCTATTATATTCCCCAACCTGCAATCGAATATTCTACTCGTCCAAATCAAATTTTGCAATAGAGAACTTAGAATACATTAGGCATCTATTACAAAATCCATCCTTTTACAAAGCCATGATCAAAACTTCATAAAGTGCAAAATCATCCTTTTCTTGATCTTTTGCTTACATTCCCGCTAACAGGATTTTCATCCTTCCACTTAGGGAACAACACAAGCTAAAGATTAGAAATTTTGTGTAAGTCATAGAATCTTCATTCTATCCTGACTTTCATATATATCACATAAATTGCACTATTTCACTCTTTTGATCAAAAGTGAGTAGAACTTGGAGCAAAACCTATGCCTGTCTTCACGAGATCTCAAAAACAAATGGAAAAAGACGAGGGAGAAACCACTACAAGTAAAATGGGTGACCATACTGAAAAAGAAGAGGAAACCTTTAATCTTGATGAGTTAACAGAAGAAAAGCTTCAAGAAGCAGAACAAGATCCTCAGTTCCATACTCTTATGGAAAAGATTTTAGAACAAAACAAAGAACGATACTTTCTTTCATTAGCTAATCAAGGAGCTAAGTTACCTCACAATTTCGACATAGAAGGGATTAAACAAAGTCCTGAAACTCCTCCTAATGATTTTAGTGCTCTTAATCAACAGATAAAAGAATTACAAGGGCAAATAAAAGAAATGCAAGGGGGTACAACAAAGAAATATGTTTTGGAAGACATATCTCCTTATCCATTTGATAGGAGTCTTCAAATGATCCCATTTCCAAAACATTGCGAAATTCCTAAGTATGATAGGTATAATGGAAAAACTGATCCCATTGACCATGTGAGGGATTTCCGAAACATGAGTCTAGAATTTGCCTATGACGATACCTACTTGATGCGATTATTTCCACGAAGTCTAGGTGTACAATCCATGGAGTGGCTTTCAAAAATCACTCCACCTATCAAAACTTTTGAGGAGTTAATAAATCAATTTATATCACAATACTCCTACAACATTCAACACCAGATAACAATGCTTGATCTTTGTAAAGTGAAACAAAAAGTAGGAGAACCCTTCACTACGTTCTTGCAAAGGTGGAGAAGGTTATTTGCACGATATTCCCGTCCTATTCCTGAAAAGGAAAAATGGATATCTTTATCAATAGCCTTGATCAAGAATTAAGCTATAGGCTTAACCTTCATTGTCCTCATAACTTTGAAAAATTGATTGAAAACGCAATCACCATTGAAGGGGCCTTGGTTAAAAGGGGAGTGATAAAACTTGATAATCCAAGTACATCAAATCAAAACAACAATGATAAAACAAGGTTTTGGAACAGAAACAAAAATGTTGTCAATGATGGTATAGTGGATGCAAATAATTTACGAACAAGACCATCTGTTTTCAATCTATCAAGTGCTCCACGAAACAATCAACAAGGAAATACAACTCAACAAGGAAGTAACAATCAACAAGGACAAACCTCCAAGCAAGAAAACATGACCAATCAAAATACCAATCAAAATCGTGGTAATTTCAATAATAATCTTGGCAATACCCAAACATCAAATCTGTCCAGACCTTCATTCTTTTCAAATCGACGGAATTTTACCGCTTTGGGTCAATCTCTTGAGTCTGCTCTCAAGGAGCTTCTTGATAATAAGGTTATCACCTTACCAGCACAAAGAGATTATGAGCCATGAGTCAAACCTCCATCATGGAATGACTCATATTATTGCAATTATCATCAATGTAAGGGTCATAGAATGAACAATTGTCAAGCTTTGAAAAATCTAGTACAAGATTTAATTGACAATGGCACCATTACAATCGAAGGGCATCATACCAATGATGATCATCAAGCATTTAAAGATCCTTTACCAAACTATCAAAAGGGGGAAACATCAGATACCAAAGCCAAAAGCATACATAATGTTGAAGACAATATAATCCGTCACATCTACGCAATTGATCAACGGGTTAATGTTATCAAAATCAAGGGAAAACAAGAATATCAACAAGTTAATGTGACAACAAGAGGTCAAGCAAAGGTTGTTCTAAAAGGAAGTTCATCTAAAATAACTATTTCTCCTCCAAGTCAGTATAATCTGGTTGATCAACTGAGAAAAACATCAGCTCAAATCTCCATCCTTGAACTTCTCAAAATATCTCCCATACACAAGAATATTTTAGAAGAAGCTCTTGTAAATACAACTGTTGATACTAATCTAGATGTAAACAGATTTCAAGCCATGGTGGGACATTTGTCTTCCCCCACTTGTCTTTCATTTTCTGATAAAGATGATGCTTCCATGACACATCCACATAATTCCTCACTTTATCTTGAAGTCATGATCCATAAACATCGAATTAGACGTGTCTTAATAGATGGAGGAGCTGGTTTGAATATTTGTACCTTAAAGTTAATAAATGCCTTAGGAATTTCAGAAAATGAAATTGATCCACGAAGGAAAATAACTATCAAGGCATATGATGATGAAGAAAGAGCTTCTAAAGGATTGATATTGTTGCCTATCAGAGTGGGACCTGTTGTGAAGAATACATTTTGTCAAGTTCTAGATCAGGATCTTTCTTATAACATACTTTTGGGTCGTCCGTGGATTCATGATATGCAAGCAGTACCATCAACGTATCATCAATGTATCAAGTTTCCGTATGATGGACAAGAAATAACTATACAAGCTGATTACAATAGTACCCAAACTTGTTCAAATCTTCGAGTAACTCAAGATGTCTTTGTACCACACAATAGGGAAGCTCTTGCTGTTTCTTCTTCCAAACTACAAGTCCAATTGCAAGAATTGACAAAGAATCTTGATACTAAGCTGAAGTTCAAAGACAAAGGGGTAGGTGAATATTCACTATCTCTTTCTACCTTACCTCCTTCTCCGAGGTCACATGGGCAGCCTACCTTATCAAATCAAAAGATTGCAACAGCTTCTACATCTCAAGCTTCTGTGCCAATCACAAATTTTGATGGAAAATTTATTAGAGCTAACACCACTGAAGAAGAAGCTGAAGATAGGGACATCCTAAATTGGCTATACAAAGATGAAGATGAATCTCTCTTGCACATTAAGTTACCTAAAGAACAATATGGTAAGGGGTACGCTATCATGCAGAAGATGGGCTATGAAGGAAATGGTCCTATAGGGAAAAGAAGAGAAGGAATTGTGGAACCAATTCAACCTATTTCAAAGCATTCAAGTGATAAAACAGGACTTGGATATGGCAAAGATAAAGAAGACTCTACTTCACAGCAAATACAATCAACTCATGAAGGAGGATCAGTGTCAGATAGACCTCATGAATCAGTTTTCCAATTGCAGAATAGTTCAGATACTGATTCTAATGAATATGAATGGGACACCATTTATAATGATGAATTTTGGAGAGACAAACAAGTTGATACCATACACAAGTATGCACCTGTTCTCATACAAGGAGAAGGCTCAAGGCCTCCACTTGATTATGTTTTACAAAGCAATCATGACTCAAGTGAGGAAGAATCAGATTTTAACGAGATTGACAATCAACAGGAGAATACCATCATAGACCTTGTCTACCATGAGGATGATAACCATATCATGACTTTGACAATTCAAGACCTTACCCAACCTAATGATCCTATGCCTTTAGTTTATCCAGAACTTATTGATTGGGACATTGACGCATCTATCCATATTCCTACATTCAATGATGATGAGGATATTCTAAATTTCCTTTGTTCCTCAAATGGAGAAAACAATTGTTTCATTCAAGAATTTCATACTCATGATAAGGAGGGTGTCAAGTCTCTTAGCTGCAAAATAAATGAAATAAAAGATGGATCTATTGGTGAAAACCGAAAAATGGTAGTGATAGATCAAAACAAGAGAAAAATAAAGAGCGAATCCGACAGTGAAAACCTTTCTGAGGCACTGAAGGATGAGAAACTTGACACTCTTCCCAAGTATTATCATGAAAGATCTTCTATTTTGATCGAACCAATAGAATCAATCAACATAAGTACAGCAGAGCAGCCAAAAGTTTTGCAACTTGCAGCATCATTAACAGTTGAAGAAGTCCTGAAATTCATGGAATTCTTGAAGGAAAATCAAATTAACTTTGCTTGGTCATATGCTGATATGCCAGGGCTAGATCCTAATTTGATAATGCATCATTTATCTATCAAACCTGGGGCAAAACCTGTGAAGCAAAAGCTCATAAAAATGCATCCACATGTTGCATTATTGGTCAAAGAAGAATTAAAGAAGCTTTTGGATGTTGGATTCATTCGAACTATTGATTATGCTGAATGGATTTCCAATATTGTACCTGTTTCAAAGTCAGATGGAAGGATCAGAGTTTGTACAGATTTCAGAGATCTAAATAAAGCTTGCCCCAAAGATGATTTTCCTTTACCTAACATAGATATGATTGTTGATTTAACTGCTGGCCATGCGATGTATTCATTAATGGATGGATTTTCAGGATACAACCAGATAAAAATTGCACCAGAGGATCAAGATAAAACAACGTTTACATGCCCTTGGGGTACCTATTGCTGGAATGTAATGCCATTTGGGTTAAAGAATGCTGGAGCTACTTATCAAAGAGCAATGACAACTATTTTTCATGATATGATGCATACATTCATGGAAGATTACGTTGATGACTTACTTGCCAAATCTCATACACGAGAAGAACATCTGGAAATCTTATCAAAAATCTTTATAGAATGGAGAAGTTCAATGTTCGATTAAATCCAAAGAAATGTGTCTTCGGTGTACATCTGGAAAACTCCTAGGATACATTGTTTTACGAAAAGGTATAAGGTTGATCCAGAAAAAGTACAAGCTATAATGGACATGTCGCCACCATGAAATATCAGTCAACTTCAATCATTACAAGGAAGATTACAGTCTATCAGAAGGTTTATAGCTCAACTGGCAGATAAAAGCTTGCCATTTACACATTTATTGCATAAAAATGTCCCATTCAAATGGGATGACAAATGTGAAGCAACATTCAATCAAATCAAGCAATATCTTACGCATCCACCAGTTTTAATTCCACCTATTCCAGGAGAGCCACTCATACTCTATATTTCAGCAACAGAAGTATCTTTGGGAGCTTTGCTAGCACAAGAAGATTCTACAGGTAAAGAAAGGGCCATATATTATATCAGCAGAACCTTAACAAGACATGAGTTAAACTACAGTTTCATTGAAAAAGCTTGCCTTACAGTGGTGTTTGCTTCTCAAAAGTGGCGACATTATATGTTGACTCATACAGTTAAGCTGATAACAAAGATTGATCCATTAAAATACCTATTAAGCAGAGCTACTTTAACAAGAAGACTTGCAAAATGGGTAATGATCTTAAGTGAGTTTGATATTCACTATGTGGATCGAAAAGCTATTAAAGGACAGGTCATTGCAGATCAGTTGGCTGAAGCACCTTTACAAGAAGAAAATCCAATGCACATTGAGTTTCCTGATGCAGATGTCTTCACAACAACAATTCAGAAATCATGGACATTGTACTTTGATGGATATTATACACAATATGGCTCGGGGGCAGGGATTCTTTTTGTTACACCTGAAGGACATACCATTTCACGATCATATCGGTTGATGTTTCCTTGCACAAATAACATAGCTGAATATGAGGCATTGCTCATAGGATTGAAAATAGCTTTGGAATGGGGGATTACAGAGCTGGAAGTCTACGGTGATTCACAACTTGTCATTAATCAAATTAATGATGATTATCAAACCAAAGATGATAAGTTGCTGCCTTACAAGAACATGGTGGATGATTATAAGAAGTATTTTGTGTCAATCAAGTTTTCACAAATATCAAGGATTGATAATAAAGCTGCAGATGCAATGGCTACCATTGCTTCATTATTACAAGTTTCAGAAGATCAAACCAAATATGAATTTTTGGTGGAACAATTGTTTTCTCCCCCCTATGATAATCCTAAGACCCAAGTCATATGTCATTTAACCGGTTCTGATTCACCTTTATATGGAAAGACTTATACCTATCTTAAAGATAATATCTTACCTTCAGATTTATCCCACAACCAAAAATGAAATTTCATTCGCCAATCATCCCGTTATACCTTAATTTCCAATATCCTTTATCGACATGGTCTTGATGGTACACTCCTTAGATGTCTTGAACATGACGAATCTGAAAAAGCCTTACAAGAGGTTCATGGTAGTATTTGTGGAACTCATTCGAGTGGTTTGACCTTAGCCAAGAAAATTGTTAGAATGGGATATTATTGGCCTACCATGGAGAAAGATTCTTTTAATTTTGTCAAGAAGTGTTCTAAATGTCAGATTCACGGGAATCTTATTCATACACCTGCGCAGGAATTGCAACCTTTTACTTCAACATGGCCTTTTTCTCAGTGGGGACTTGATCTCATTGGAAAAATACATCCTTCATCATCAAATGGTCATAAATTCATCATTACAGCTACGGAGTATTTTACAAAATGGATTGAAGTTGTTCCTCTGACAAAAGTGACTAGTAAACAAATATCTTCATTTATCCTGAATTACATTATTTGTAGATATGGAATTCCTAATTCTATTATTACTGATAATGGAATGCCTTTTAAGAATCAAGATGTTGATGAACTTTGTGAAAGATTTCACATCCAACACAGATTTTCTACACCATACTATCCACAGGGTAATGGTCAAGCAGAAGCTTCTAACAAAACCATCTTGAAGATATTGAAGAAGACAGTGAATGACGCCGGTCGTGATTGGCATGTCCAATTAAACCCAGCTTTGTGGGCATACAGAACTAGTATTCGCACACCGACAGGAGCTACCCCATATGCTTTAGTCTATGGAGCAGAAGCAATTTTACCATTAGAAGTTGAAATACCTTTGCTTAGGGTCTCACTCAAGGGATTGATAAGTGATGAAGACTACAGAGTTTCTCGCCTCCAGGAGCTAGAACTGTTAGATGAAAGACGTCAACATGCAGCTGATCATTTGAAAGGTTACCAACAAGTTATGTCATGTAGCTACAATCATAGAGTTAAACCACAGACATTTCAAGTAGGTGACTTATTCTTAAGGGAAAATCCACGAAATCAGCAAGACAGAGAAAAGAAAGGGAAATTTGAACCTAATTGGCTTGGTCCATTTGTTGTCATTGTAGCATACGGTTTTGGTGCATATCAGTTATCCACGTCAGAGGGGGACCTGTTTGAAGAACCGATCAATAGTATTCATCTGAAGAAGTTCTATGTATAAAAAGTCCTGAAAAAAAATCATAAAAAATCATAAAAAGTCCTGAAAAAATCAAAAAAATCATAAAAAGTCCTAAAAAATCAAAAAAATCATAAAACGTCTTGAAAAAATCAAAAAAATCAAAAAAATCCTGAAAAAGTGCAATAAAAACAAGTAGTGAAAACCTGGCAAACAGGTGCTACTTGTGATCAAAATAGGCTCCTTCATTTATTAGTTTATGTCTTGTTTTCACTTTTGGCATTATCCATCCATATTTATCCTCTATATATATCTTTCATATCCATATCATATGACAAGGATTCTTATGTTTCATCATGGCTTGATGAAATTTTTACATATCTTTTATCTTTAGGTTGTGTTTACACTGGGGGAAAATGCAGAAACATAGATTGAACAAGAGAGGGGCAACAAGCTTTTCGAACATTGCAAATAGACATGAAAACAGTTTGACAAAACACAACAAACATTGCCGTATCAAATCAATCACAACATGTTTATTCAATGCCAATGGAAATCGAAACAACATGATCCAAACAACTATCGAAATGAGAATATCAATGATGATAATCGAATTGGATGATCTTAATTTGAATAAATGTTTGAAATATTTTTAGGCAAGATTTGAATGGTTGTTTGATTTTCTATCATATCTCTAGAGTAATTCAATGATGTACTAAACTAGAAAAGCAAGGAAGGAGTATGATTTTTCTTTGTCTGCTATTTGTGAGGAAATCATTAGTACTATGCAAATTGGTCGCAAGACATGCTCTACTATGTATCATGGATGACATTTCAGAATTTGCATGAGAAAAGGATTAACTCTTGTCTGTTTGTGCAAGCAATACTCAGGTCATCTTGGTTCAATTATACCTAGATGCTTGTATTAACTTGCTATATTAAAAATCATGAAAGCAATACTCAGGTCATCATTGGTGCTAACATACCCTTTGATGCTTGTATTAACTTTCAACATTTCAAAGCTCTATGATGATACAAAAAGCAAAACTAAGCTCTCCAAATGGCAATATTGTATGGATGTCCTGCATGGTTAGTATAGATTGCATTCATGTTAGAAACTGCATTTTGCATTCATAAATTTTCCAAAAAGCTGGCAAAGAATCAAATGGTTATATCTTTTTGAATACATGACTGAGTATATTTTGACATTCACAAAAAAAAAAAATCATTTTATACATTTTTCATATATTTTTACATTAGAAAATCATAAAATCAAAGCATACATCATATACATCATGCATTCATTCATCAAATAGATTTCATTTCATAAATCATGTATATATACCATAAACCATGAAACTATCATATCATGCACATCATATATCATCATAAATCATCACTGCATTTTATATATCTCAAAAATAAATGTCAAAATGTACAAGGATGTCAACTACAAATGATATAACATCATCAAAAATGGGATCATCTCAAGGTGTATACATGTCTCAACAGAATATCATGAAAATATCCTCTACAATGTACTAGGCAGTGCTATCCTCTGATGGAGCTGATCTGGGACCTGTACCACCGGCCCCTGATGGACTTGTACCACCTACCCCTGATGGACCTGCACCGCCTGTCCCTGGTGGTCCTACTGGAGGTAATGGCTATGTCACACCTCTGCTGGTAGTACGAGACCGACCATGGGTAGACCGTGACTGAGCATAACTCTCTCTCCGCTCAGGTGGAACCGCATCATGATATCTAGTCCAGTAAAACTCAGCCTCTCGGGTGGCTCTGGTAACCTCTCTCATCATATCACCAGTCAAGGTGCTAGCTGCTACTCTCTGTAGGCTATCTTCCAAAGCAACGGCCTGCTCACCTCGCTGTCTCGCTATGTCCCTCTCAGCAGTAACTGCAGTCAACTATCCCTGCAACTGTGTAATCAGGGCCTGTGCCTGTGCTAGCTGGGTTTGCAAACTCTGTACTGTATTCTATAAAGAGGAGAGCTGACCTGATACTGCCGGATCTACTGAAGGAGATGGGTCAGTGTGTCACATCCGTGGTCCACCTCTACCACCTCTGCCACCTCTCCTACCACCTCTCCTACCACCTCTATCTCCACCCCTATCATCACCACCATCATCTCCCTCTGAGTCATCATCTCCTCCACTCCCATCATCATCACTGTCCTCTGAGTCGTCATCCTCTAACGCTGAGTCTCTCTGTCATCGTCTCTATGCAACAATAGGAACAATAGCTTCATCAGGATCAAACATACGTGGTGCCGGATGCTCTAGGACATACTGAAAATACTCTGGTGTTGTCCCTGCGTCAAGGACATCCACTCGGTAATCCCACATCACTGCTCCCAAACTGGTGAACTCTGCCACCGCTGTCTCATATGAAATCCGTGGACCCCACACTGTAAGCTCTGGCTATCGCTGTGCATAAATGGCTGAACCCATAGGCATACCCTGAATCTGACCAAACTATCGACATACTCGTCCAGCAAGAAATATCTCAATAATCCATGGAGTCCGCCCAATCAAAAATTTGGAAGTACATACATATGGCATCTCCCTCGCATCCTCTGGCCATGGCTCACAATCTAAATACGGTCTCCAGCATACTGTATCCAGACTATCCAATAGTCGCTGCCAATGCACTAGTTTGCCCAGTCTCGGCTGAGCAATAATGTGAGCATATCTCCATCTGTATGATCGACCGGCTGGTCGCTGTCCTTGAGTCAATGGACGTAAAACAACAAAGTGCTCCCATGCCAATATCTGTAATAATGAGCACCCAACAGCAAAAATCCGGCCTCTACCATATACAATATGATGTAGCTCATCATATAAGTGGGCTAGCATGCATGTACCCCACGCATACCGTGTCCCTTGCATCACCATACTCTCCAAAACATGACCCCATCCGATCGCAAACCCCTTCGACCTATGGTCGGGGCACAACACACCTCCAATAAATCCTGCAAGTACAGCTGGTAAAGGTGGATATGTATCTGTAATCTCGCCCCATGGGATGAAGTATCCAGCAATCTGATCATCTCAGAAAATACGTCTCAAAGCATCAGTGCCTCCAACCTCTCAGCTATCAAAAACAACTATCTCTCCCATCACTGGGATCTGTAGGATGCGATATACGTCCTCAGGGGTCACTGTAATCTCGCCCGTCGGTAAATGAAATGTGTTGGTGTCACTATGCCACCGCTCTGCAAGTGTTGTCAATAGAGCCCTGTTGAGGCGAACCTCAGGCATGTCAAGTAATGCACTCAATCCACATGCATCAATCACATCTCTATCTGACTGTAACAAATGTGGAATCAATTTCCATGTGCTCAGAAATGTCTCTCGTAACTGCAAAACACCTAATCTCTCCTGTTGACATATCATCAAAGCAAAATCAATATCAAATCATCATAACGTATCAATCCAAAACTGAACATCAAATTATTTGTTTTTCATCATCATCATGAAATGCGAATAATATCAAAATCATGTTTGTTTTAACAACCTTAGAAGCAAAAAAAATCAATCAAACTATTTGTTTTTCATCGTCATGGAAAGCAAATAATCAACATCACGTTTCTTTCTAACAACTTTAGAAGAAAACTTATCTGTCCTATTTGTTTTTAACAACTTTAAAAGTAAATCTATCAACTCTTATTTGTTTTCCAACAACTTTGGGAACAAACTTATCAGGTCACAACAACATATGATTAAAGGCGCTACAAAATTGGTTAAATGCGCTACAAAATTCATCATCGGCGCTATAGAATTAAAGGCGCTACATAACTCATCAAGAGTGCTACGAAATATATCAAATGCGCTATTAAATCAATTGCGCTACCAAAAACATTAAGAGTGCTATCAAATTTATCAAATGCGCTATGAAATCATAAGCGCTATGAAAAACATTAAAAGCGCTATAAAAACTATCAGATGCGCTACGGAATTGAATGCGCTACGAAAAATATCATATGTGCTACGAAAACTCTCAAAGGCGCTAAAACACACTTTTTTACATCAAAACATGGAAAAACGTGCACTAAACAGAAATTTTTTGAAAAGCAGGAGATTTATGGGATACATACCGGAGGTCCATAGTGCGCTGGCCGCTGATGTCATCGAATACACTCAAAACGGTGCTGGTGAACAGGAAGTGCCATAATTATCAACTCAGAGCTCAAAATTTGTAAATTTTATTAGGTTAAAATTGAAAATGACATGGAAAATGACATTTTTAACCTATATAATGGTAAAATTGGGGCATTTTTACCACATTTTAACATAGCAGGGGCAATTTCTTCATCAATTTTTCATTTCACATCTTTTCGGGTCAATTTTCTTCAAATCATTAGTTTCAAACGATGAATCGATATCCTCAAAATCATAAAAATTGAAAAACTTCATAAAAATCTAAAAAATCAAAAAATTCACAAAAATTCAAAATATTATCGATTCATCGTTTGCGGGGGCATATACCTATCGACATTTCGATAGTCAACATCTGGGGCAAATTTCAAAATTCTTTGAAGCAATGCGTAAAACACATCACTTCAAAGAGCGGCAAAATGTATACACCTAAAAATGGTCACATCACATTGTCTGGTAATTAATTAAATATTTTTAATATTTGACTAAATCTTTAATTCCCATCTATATGCAAATAAATTTAAATGAATTTATTTTATATTCATTTCATTTGATTAAAATAAATAGAAAGTTTATTTAATCTTTTCATATTCATTTCTTAATTAATTAAATAAACATTACGATTTATTTATATTAATTATCATATAAATTTTAGTTTGAATATTCAAATAAAGATTAAAATATTCTTCTTTTCTTCTAAATATCATTTATAATTAAATATTCAAAAATATTTAATTAATTCCTCTAATTCGATTCTAATATTCATTCATAATTAAATATTCCAAAATATTTAATTAATTCTTCTAATATTTCATATTCTTCTAGAGTCACATCATGATTAAATATTCTAAAATATTTAATTAAATCTTCCATAGTTTAAAAATCAAAAATCAAAATTCAATAAATGAAATTAAATTAAATAAATTTATTTATTTAATTAATTTTGGGATTTATCTTTAAGCAAGTGAAATAAAGCGCCCCAAACATTTAAAATTTTTCTCTGTTTACTGATGCAAGCTTGTTCAGATGGGTTGAAGATAAGGCACATCCTTCTCTCCAACCTCTCGCCTCTTCCATCTTCTTCTCAACTACTCCACATCTCACCTTCCAATTCTACCCGGTAGTTCCACAGTAGGCAATTCTTGTGGATTGTACATGAAAATCTATAAAATATAATTGCTTGAGAGACTCCAAATGATATAGAGAAGTTTTGTGAGAGAGAAGGTACTAGTCAAATTATTATAAGCATCCATAATTACGTTATTTCCATAGAAATCATATGTGTAACATAGAATCACTTGTGTATATTTAGTTTTATTTGTGCATAATCCACAGCCCCTGTCCATATCCGTATCAGCAATTTCATTCCATCAGCATATAGGATAGAGAAACATTTTCCTTTTTGCATACTCGTTCTACAGGTTGCCATTCGGAGAAGCAGAGCTTATACAAAATCTGAGAGCAGCAGCTTTGAATCTCTGGAGATAGAGGAAGATAGAATGCTTCTGAGAATTATCTTTATTTCTTTGTTTCAATTTCTTCAGTATAATGTTCTATTAATTGTGTTTTTGTTTTCATTTAGATTACATATATTAACAATACACAATATGCATTTTTATGTCATTTAGTGAAAGATTGCATCATATTAGGGTTAAGCATTACATCTTGCATCCCATTTGTCTTTCCAAGTCCTAACTTTGTGGTGAACCCCTCATTATCTTACAATCAGCTCCTAGGACAACCTTATTGCAAGATCTCATTCTCTTTGGCATTGAGATCTCTAGGGCTATCCTTGAATGAGAGTGTTGAGTTTTGTTATTCTAGGTCCCAAACCCTAGAACCCAAGCAAAAATTCATCCTTTTAGATAATAATTAATACTTTACTATTTTTTGCCAAGTTTTTATACAAGGTCTCTTGTTGCAGAAGATATCTTTGTGGTTGTATAAGTTATGTATATTTTTTACAATAAAATTAGAGTGGATGTGCATGAGATTCATGATATTTTCAATCTATGTCTAATAGTTATATCTTGTAGTACTAAATTATGTATTTTACAAGCTTGTAAGTACTATGTAAGCCTTGTTTGTGTCATCTTTCCCCTAGCTATGCATGAGAAAACTCATGAGTACTATTGTGAAATAAGATTTCAATGATCCTTATACACACTAGCATTTGAATTTAGGTATTTTTTAGTTGATACATGAGCTAAGAAATTAGATAAATAAGTTGAGTGGTTACAACTTAACACATCCCTTCACTATGCAATATTTCTAATGAATTGTTGTACAAACCATTGGTTTATTCCATAAATCATGGTTGATGTTGTGGAGGATGTTGATATATTACATTAGTTGATCTTCATAAATTTTAGCGTCAGAAATTGTCACCCTTGATAATTTCACACTATGTTTTGGTCCCCCTAAGCGTATGGACCTAATTGCACATATAATGCCCTAAATTATGCATTTTGTGTCCCATTTAGATATTTACCAAGAAATCCCATTTACAAAATCAAAGCAAACATTTAATATTTTCCTCCTGACACTTCACATCCTACAAAATAGGGCTAGGACTGAGTCGCCCTAGGTGACTTGTTCCCCTTATTTTGCCTCAAAAAAATTTAATATGTCAAAGTTGTCATTTTATTATTTGAATTTCAAATATTAAATGTTGGCTATAGGGATTTTTTTTTGGGAAATTAGATTAATTGCATATAAATACCTATTCAGCTCATCATTTCAAATCTAAGAGGCAATTTTGGAAGCAAGATCATTATCAAGCAATTATTATCAAGTTGAGAGAAGATTTATTACAACATTTCAACATTGAAGCATCATGTCAAATTGTATGTGAGTTTGTTCATGTTTATGTTATAATTTCTTTTGTGAGATTTAACCCTTGTAGGTCTTCAAAAAAAATCAAGCCAACAACAATCAATCCTTGAGGAGATGTGCATGAGGAAGCCATATCTGAGTGGTGAGTTGTAGTCCATTGTTGATTCATCATTCATTTGTCATTTAGCCTCTATCCCTCAAAAAGATAAGCTCTCCTTCATTTACTTTTCCATTGTGGAGGTGGAAATACCAACACGGGGTTTGATCGAGGTAAGCCCCTATATAGCACAACCCTTCCTCTCTCTTTGAATGTGTAGGTTTTAGATTGGAGGAAGATTGGAGGAAGATTCAAGATCATTTATTCATTGTTGCATTCAAACCCTACAACTTGACAACATATAGATTTACTCAATTATCTCAACACCCAACGAAGATCCGACAGTGAGACCTAGAGGAAGGAAGGCTTTGAGCAAGCTCCAAAGGATTGCGAAATAAAATTCTAGTTTCAGTTACAAGGACATAATCACCCTAGGAAACTTAGTCATCCAAAATTAGGCTAAGATTTGAACCAAAGGTGCACAATACTCCGCCCTTTCTAGATCTAGTCTGAAAATTTGACTTACAGTTTCTAGTTTCTCTTTATGTGCATGAGAATAGTGCATTCACATATTCATTAAGCTACATCATTGCATTTTCATCAAAAATACATTTCAAACCCCAAAATAATTCAGATCCAAGTTTGGTTGACTCACCTTTTAGGTTGCAAGTTAATCTCTTTCTCTTTCCAATCTAAATTCCAATGTAATGTAGTGAAAGGTGGCTAATCATAGTAAAACCCTAGGATCACTTTTCCCAGATATCACATGCAATTCACCACTATTATATTATGTGACATTGCTATGTATGTGCCATGGGTTGCAAGAGGTTTTCATGCTAAAAAATGTTGTGCAAGTTTTTGTAAGATGATTGTATTTTGTGGCATTCTAATAGTTATGTATGATGTATTTTTATTTCCTTGATAATAACTTGCAAAAAACACTCAAAAATATTAATTTTCCATTCCTTTTTGAGTGTTTCCAAAAATTGTATATATATTTCCACTTCATCTTGGAGCGTTTTAATATTAGGGTATGTAATACTTTGAATCCTAGTATCTCATCTATATAGTTTTATAGAATTCATTCCTCTATTGAATTGACTTATTTATTCTTCTCGACAACTTAATCAAATATATAATCTTTGTTGTTTCCAAGATGAAAAAAAAGTCAAAATCCATAGGCTTAATCAAGTTTTCTTTTATCTTTTTTTTATGTACTAAGACTTTATATTATCTATAAAAATATTTGACATTTTTTAGATTCATATTTGATATCATTTTTG
>VDFB02367437.1:0-22991 GCA_007258455.2 Sequoia sempervirens
CTCCTGCATCATTATATTAATTCTTTGGTTAAGCGCATTTGTTGAAAATTAGAAACCCATCAGTAACTTGTTTTTATGGCTTGTATTTTTCAGAGATTTTTCAAACAACCAACTCAGTGGCCCTGTTCCAATAGGAGGATTGCTCTCAAGATTCGGATATGAAAGGTAATTTATTTATTCATATTTTGTTTCATTAGTTGGTTCTTTTAAGATCTAATATAATCCATATGACTCGGTTTTGACTTTTGGTTGTTGCATGTTATGTTATGGGCTAAAGTTTTAAAGGCAATCCGGGCCTTTGTGGTGGTGTTGTGCACAAGCCATGTTAAAAAATAGAGTGAAATGGAGAGCATTGCAACTTAAATAAAGCAACAGTATTTACCTTGTAGTTTCTACTTACATACCTTGAGCAATCTGATATGTGCAGTCATGCATGCAATTTTGATGTAATAAAGATGATATTAATAATTATGGAATAAGACAAACATTACCATATGTTGGTACAATATTTTCCTTATAGAATCAAGAATTGCAAATTATTTGTGCTTTTTGTTACATTGTTTTTCTGTTCATTAAGATGTTCTTAATGATTTATTATTGTTAAATTATCCTTCACGTGTGTACTAATATTTAATGTGAACATTACACAATTGTTTTATTGAATTATATATATATATATATAGTCATGAGCTACATTTCTTTAATAGAATAATTAATTAAATGTTAAATTAATTGGAATCAGTCAAATTTGTGAAAGTATGGGGAAGTGTGGATATGAATAGGATACATTCAAAGGCAACGTTCAAAGGCATGAAGATATGTATAAACAGGGATAGGGGAGGGATAGTGGAATGAGTCCAAATTCACACAAGATTGTATTATTTTTCAATTTGTAATTGTACTAAATATCTTCCCAAAATGAGCTCAAAACTAACTAGAAATAGCAATGATCATGAAAATTTTATCATTACAATTTGTACTCACTTTAAGATACATGTGAATCCTAAAATAATCATAAACCTCAATATATGTAACCACTCAATAAAATACACAAAAAATAAAATTTTGACGTCAAAATATTTAAGGTTTACTTTATCTATTCTAATGCAGATAGAAAAGCCAACTCACCCTTCAGCTCTCACAAACTAACTTGCACACATACACAGGTTCACCATTTACCTAATTTTGTTCAACTCCACCTCTAACCCAAAATCAAATTGACAATTTTTC
Source organism: Sequoia sempervirens (assembly GCA_007258455.2). Taxonomy (NCBI): domain Eukaryota; kingdom Viridiplantae; phylum Streptophyta; class Pinopsida; order Cupressales; family Cupressaceae; genus Sequoia; species Sequoia sempervirens. Next base: position 1,231 of record VDFB02367437.1, read on the forward strand.
AATGAAGCAACTCAAATTACACAAAATATAATTCCCCAATATATCTTCTATTGCAATCAATATAATCAAATTACAAAGATAATTCTGAATTGAATCAAAATTACCTGTAACAATTGCCAGTTTAATTGGCTCTTCCTCCATAATCAATCTTTATCTCCAAGCAACCTACAACTTCTCTTTAATTGGCTCTTCCTCCATAATCAATCTTTATCTCCCAAGCAACCTACAGCTTCTCTCTATTGTCTTTCATATACTTTTTCCTAGCTTTACTCACAAGCGCGCCCCCCTTTGGTTCTCTATTTGCAACTATCTTCTCTATTATGTGCCCTCATGCATAGGTGTGCCTCTCCAAATTCAGCATTCCATTAATTGTCGAGGATGGGGACGGAAACGGGGGATGGCAGGGAACACATTTCTAGGACGTGGGGATTGGGTCTATATTTGGGGGCAGTGGGCAGCAGGGTGCTGAAATACATATAGTACTTGAAAAAATAGGTATAAAAAGATGTATAAATATAAGAATTATACATCTTGGAGACAACTAGGAGTCCCCTAAATGTCTTGAGGACACCCCAACATCCTTGAAGTCCTAGAGACGTCTTGGAGACAATGACACTGGTGGTGGGCTGGTGGGGACATCCCCCAAGTCCCCAAATCTCTGAGATATCCCTGTCTAAAAAATGAAAGGTTTTATGAGGAGGACGTGTCCCCGCGAAACACTGGTTTGAACTCAAATACATTCAAAGATCCTTCATTTGGTGCAGCCCCCTTATTCATATGTCTCTGCACTTGATTGGCACAATCTCCTTCGGCACCTTCTCTCCCCTCCATTTTAGTACAGCTCTTTTTTATATATTCATGAGTTTCTCTTCTTCTTCTTTTTTTGTTTGCCTGATCACCTTCCTGCGCGACCTTTCCACTTCAGAATGCTGAGAAAATTATTATTGTTTATTTTTGTCACTCCCTCCTCAGGTTGCCTAAGTTTTTAATTAATTTCTTTCACAATGAATGCACATATTATTTCTTATCTCTCCATTGCAACTTGGAATTGCATTCTTGGTTTATTTTGGATATGGTTGTGTGGGATTTGTCTCTTGACGTTTGATTATCAATTAAATTGATCTCTTTTGTACATAAATAATGGTTAGTAGCATGATCAATTTGTCATTAAAATCATGGGAAATGTTCAGAAAGTAAATGTTATAATCTATGATAAAATAAGATCAAACCTAAATAATATTAAAATGCTTGTAGAATGAAAATCGATATATAATACTTGTCATTTTGTATGTTGTGGAGCGCGGTTGTACTCTTGGGTGGAGATAAATCATTTGTGAATCTGATTCTCAGGTGATAGTGACTTTGTTGAAGAGGCAACAATTAGAAGATGTCAGTTGGCATTTGGCTATAATTATAAAATAGATTCTTAATCTGTGCGCCTCCTTGGAATCTGTTATTTTTTGTCACATTCCTAGAGAATGGAATGGGGTTGTAGATTGTTTGACTAACTAGGCCTTTGATCATTTGCAAAATTGGAATATCGTGGAAAGGGGTCAATTACCCCAGATTTGTCACAAAAGTTGCACCACTTAGTGGAGATAGACAGGAGTTTGTAATGTCTTTGCTTTGTATTGCTCTATTTTGGTTTGAATAAATTTTTACCTCTTTTAGTGTTGACAATCAATGTCAAAATGTCAGTCAAACTTCGTGGAAGACCAAAGATTAATTTGATTCGATGTCTAAGAGAAAAACACCACAACAAAAATGGAACTAAACATGAAATGTTCTTCCAAGAGAAAAACACCACAACAAAAATTGAACTAAAAATGAAATATTCTTTTGGTTGACGCAGGATCGCGCATGTACTGAATGCTCCTACATCATATTCCAAAATTATTTTATTATTGATGATGTATTTGATTGAACACTAAACAATATGATTTCATGATGATATTGAATATTTTTTATTAACCACACAATTGTAGGATTCATCCATAAGTGGTAGCATAATAGGCTTTGTTGTTTTGATTTAGAATTAATAAATCTAGTTATGGAAGATATTTGTTGGTTTTTAATTATCACTTCGATTTGGTAGGTACAATCATACCTAAATAAATATGTTTTTCCAAAGAAAGGGTATTTGGTAGGGTGTCAACAATTGACAAGCTTTAAAAATTAGTTATCTTTGATTCTGATGAATTTGGCATTATATCTTGTCTTCAACTTTTATTGTCGATTGTTTTGTTGTTTTGATACTTTGTATTTTTTCTCTTGAACTCTAGGTATAGTCACATAATTGTGGTAATTACTTTGTAGTCATTTTAGTCTCTTACCTTACCATTGAATCAGTCCTAATGCACATAAATGTGTGTTTGTATGACTATGTATATTAGAACATTTGTAATATGGTTACTCTTATTCAAATTCTAGATGATTAAAATATTTTAAATTATATTAAATCTATTTGTATAAAAAAAAATTAATATATAATCAATCAATAATAATTAATATATAACTATCAATATATTATATAACCAATTAATAATATTTATTAAATAACTATATACATATATTATATAATCAAATAATTATATTCAATGTATAGCTATAAACGTGTATATTATATTTAACTAATTAATGATATTTATTATATATCCATAAACATATATATTATATATTATGTAATCAGCTAATAATAAATAACTTTTAACTATAATATATAAATTACATCCATTTATAATTATATTTAAATATTATTAATTTGTATATGTATCTATGTATGTATATTCATATATTCTTAAATAAATTTATATTATAATGATATTGGGTAGAATGGTTTAACTATTTTCTATTACTTCAAACCAAAAGTTCATGGTATATGAATTTATTTTTTAGTTTTCAAGATGAAGTTCAAGGATGAAAGGAAGTTCTCAACAATTTTTTATCAATTTTAATTTTTCTAGATTTATATTTTTAACTCTTCTTTTTATGTATTTGTAGATTGGTCATTATTCAGTAGTTCACTCAAGTTTGTAGGTATTTATTTTACAATGAAATCAATTTTAAGAGGAAGTAATCGTGGGACAAAAGGAAGAATCTATTTGGTGTCTAATAGCCATTTTAGTTTTTTTATTAGATAAACACTTTCTACCAAAGCTATGAACTAGAAGAGGGTTTTGAAAGGATAATAAAACCTTGGACATCAAGAAAAGGAAAACAACATGAAACAAATTTTGTTTGAGGTTTTTTGTCCCCTTTGTTTAAGGTGGAAAGAAATTTATGTAGGTTAAGACATTTAGCTTAAATCCCCTCATTTCCATCCAAAAATTTTGGTGAACCCAACTTAGCTTACAATTGTAGATCTTTTGATAGATAATTGTATATATTCTTTAATCTACTTCACATGGTTAAGCCATTAGATTATTGGATATATTATTTATCATTTTTAAATGTTGCATGTTTAGTTGAAAAAATTAAATTAAATCTTGTTCTCTATAATTATTGCAAAACATAAAACCTAAAACACCTTCTATTCCTCTAACATATCATCGTCATATCCATCTTGTCATCACTTTCTTCTATCTTTCACTTTGTAAGAACATTTGTGTGTCTTGAAACTTATACTTGAGTTTCACACCCAGTGTTCTCAATCTAATATTCTTGTGAGAAGAAGTTATCGAATTATCTTGCCAAGCTTTGAATAGCTCTGGTGTTGAGCCTAGGCTTGTTAACTCATTCATCCAAGAAAATTTTACAATGCAATCATCTTTGGATCCTATTCCAATCTTGATGATGATCTTTGACTCACAACCCTATCATGATTTTCTTGGGTTTGATAACCATGTGGCCTATGTTCCTAAGGCTTGAATTTAGAAACTAAACAAGGAAATGACTGATCTTCAAGAATTATTGAATACAAAACATTTGGTTGGAGTGGTTTTCCCTCTCATAGATAATATTAGAATATTGTTAATCAATGATTCACAAGATGTGCAAGTTCTACATAGCCTGACTCACATAATCGATTCAAGTATTATTTATTTGTCATCATTATCTCAAAAATGAATAAGATTTAGAAAGTAAAAAATTTAAGAATAAGTATTCATAATACCTAACTAAGTGGAAGGTCAATAAAACACCCTATAAGAAGAAATAAAAATTACATGTAACATTAACATTTTATAATAAAAAATAATTTCCCATCTACTACTTGTTTCCTCGATTGTTTATCTTGAATAGTGGATTTTCAACAACCATTTTTTTTATATTGGGATTGTGAAAGACTTTGATGTTTGTTACCATCTCTTGTGGATTCAAATTATCTTGTAAAATTTCACATGGTTATAGGGGCATTACAAAGAAGATCATATCTGCTTTGAATTAGAAGCGAGGAAGAAGAGAACGCAAATATTTTTCCATGGCTACTACATCAATATCCACATTGATCCTCATGTACTTTTTGTTAGGAGGGTTTTCTTTATGCAACCTCTACTTTCCATTCAATGCAATACCAATTCAAAAGGAGATGCACTGATAGATGTGAAGAATATGCTACATGACCCACAAAATGTTTTGGAGAGCAAGGATCCAACCCTGGCCGATCCATGTGCATGGCTTCATATCACCTGTGACAACAACCAACATGTAACGAGGGTGTAATTCTATATATCATATAAAATTTTATATAAGAAGGTTGACACAACATATATTACATTGACTTTCTCTAAGTATTTTACAGGGATTTGGCATTTAGAATCCTTTTTGGTACTCTCTCACAACGGATTGGTGATCTACCCAACTTACAATACCTGTAAATTTATTAACATACACATTTTAAGTATGAAAATTTTTTAGTCTAAGGTGGATTTTCTTTAAACATTTATGTGTGTGTATTATTAATTCAAGCATTTATTCAATAACTCATTGAGTGGAAGGTTCCCACCAAGTTTGGGGAAATTAAAAAATCTGATTGCCCTTGATCTTTCCGGCAACAAGTTTAGTGCAAAAATACCCACCTCACTTGGCCAACTCTCCAACCTCCACTTCCTATAAGTCGTCATTATCCTGGGCTTTCATTGTTAAATTTTAAATCTATTTTAGAAAGTTTGGATGTTTTTTAATGCTAACATTAACAATCATAAAATGTTTGATTTACATCTGGGTTTAAAGATCCTTTGATTTTAAACTTTTGGTGGTCTCATTCTCCTTTCTGTGTGTTTTGATCTTTAGAGGGAATGTAAATGTAAATATTTTTCCATGTTCTGTAAATCATGTTTGAAGATATTTCTTGGAGATGGTAGAAATATGTGGGTAGGTTTCTAAAGTTATATTAATTATTTTCTCAATTGCATTTGGTGTAAAATTGAAACCCATTATTAACTTTTTTTTTATGGCATTAATTTTTAGACATCTTTCAGAAAACCAGCTCAGTGGCCTTGTTCCAATAAGAGGATCACTTTCAATATTTGGATATGATAGGTGATTTATTTATTTATTTTATATTTCATTTGGTTGGTTCCCTTAGAATATGAAATAATCTATATGACTTGGTTTTGACTTTTAGTTATTGCATGTTATGTTATGGGCTAAAGTTTTAAAGGAAATCCAGGGCTTTTTAGTGGTGATGTGCACAATTCACATGCTAAAAAAAATGGAATGAAATGGAGTGCATTGTTAATAAAGCAATAAGATCTACCTTGTAGTTTCTACTTACATGCCAAAAAATCTAATATGTGCAGTCATGCATGTAATCTTGATGTAATAAGGCAAGCATTTGTATAGGTCGGTACAATTCTTTTCCTTATAAAACAAAGATTTTCAAATTATTTGTGTCTAAAAGGTTGATGAAGAATTGAAGAGATCTTAAAGGATCAATTTTACATTGTTGCACAAGTTGTCATCATTGTTGTCAAGCCACAAAAACTAAGTTGTAGAATTTATTTTTGTCACTCTAACAGTAGGACCTATGTCAAATAAAAGCCAAGGTCCAGCATCAAAGGACTATCAAAAAGTTATTTTGGAAGCCCTAACTGAGACCTATTTTCACATGGGTGAACCAATCCCTTAGAAGACCTCTAAAATAGCCTCTAGTGATAGGTACATTCCATCAAACCCTTCTCATATCTGCTTGCAAACTATCATTTCAGTTTTTGTACATTCTAAAATCTATATTTTATTTATTAGGTCATGTTGTTCATTTAGTTTGATCATTTCAAATCATTTTTAGTTTAGTTTTAGATCTCTCCTAATGTCCTAAGGACTGAGATCTAGGTATGATTGACTCACTATTGAGGTTGAAAGTCAATCTTTACACCTTGTGATCCCTTTCCTAATCAAATCCCTAGGGAAAGACATCTTTAGAGATTCCTAAGTTTTAAGCACAATAAAAATTTAGGGATCCCTTTCTCCACATTTCACATGCTATTTCCTTTTCTTGATGTACAAGGTTTTAGTGTGCTCATAGCTCTGGTAAAATGTGTTTATCTAATAAAAACTAACAAGGTTACAAGGCACCCAATAGATTCCTCTTAGAATCAATTTAATTGTAAAATAAATACCTAAAAACTTGAGTGAATTGATGAATAATAACCAATTCCCAAATACATAAAAATAAGAGTAAAACATCTAAATCTACAAAAGAAAAAAATGGTAAAAATTGTTGAGAACTTCCTTTCATCCTTGAAATTCATCTTGAAAACTAAAAATTAAAATTATGTACCATGAAATATTGATTTGAAGTAATAAAAAGAAGTTAAATCATTCTCCCCAAAATCATTATCAATATAAATTTAATTAATAAAGTGTACACACATAAAAAATCTATAAATAATTTACCAATAACATTTAATGTGTAGTTATAAAAATAATAATATTTAACATATAATTATAAATATATGTAATATATATTTATAATCTATCAATAACATTTAATGTGTAGTTATAAAAATAATAATATTTAACATATAATTATAAATATATATAATATATATTTATAGTTATATGTTAAATATTATTAATTTATTATATAATGTATATGTTCATAGATATATAATAAATATTATTAATTAGTTGTATATAATATATATATATATATATGTTTGTAGTTATAAATTGACTATCATTAATTGATTATATAATATGTGTATAGTTATTTAATAAATATTATTAATTAGTTATATAATAAATATTGATAGCTATATATTAAATTTTATTGATTGTTTATATATAGTAAAAATTATTTAATTCAAATAGATTTAATAGAATTTTAAATATTTTAATTAGCTAGAATTTGAATAAGAGTGACAATATTATAAATGTTCTAATATACATAGTCATACATACACACACATGTTTATGTGCATTGGGACTGATTCAATGGTAAGGTAGGAGACTAAAATGACTACAAAATAATTATCACTATTATGGGGAAAAACAAAAAGTATCAAGACAAAAAAATCAACAATAGAAACTGAAGACACAATATAATGCCAACTTCAACATAATCAAAGATAACCAATTTCTAAAACTTGTCAATTGTTGGTCCACCCTACCAAATTCCGCTTCTTTGGAAAATAATTATTATGGTATGATTGTACCTATCAAATCAAAGTGATAATTAGAACCAACAAATATGTTGCACATAACAATCAATGTCATAGAATGGGTGCATCGTTGGGTGGAGCTATAGTTGTGCTTTCAGATAGAGGTAAGGATTTTCCAAATTTTGGTAAGGTAGGAATCTCTGCTCCAAGGACTGGCATTAATGGCAGAGGTCAAGCTGACATTGGGAGGTTGGCTAATGGTTTTCTTTCAGATGGGACATCTTGTAGGTCCTTTCCATTGGGTGTCTCACATGTCATTTCTCCCTCTAGCGGTCTAGGTCCAAATGGTACTTCCTTGGACAAGGTGGGGTCTATTTTTGTGGCTCCTGAGGCAGTTGTCATCCCTAAAGCTGCTAAGCTTGATGCGTCCTTAGTGGATGGTAAGGCATGGTCAAATTTGTTTAGTTCTAAGCTTAAGGAGAAAAGCTCCTCATCTCCAGTGGACTTCTTTGCCAACCTGCCAGCTGGCGATTATTTTGTCTCATTGTTGGATTGTATTATTGATAAGGGTATTCTTTCCATGGAACAATCACTGGTTGGTAAGTTTTTGGGACCTTGTCCTAATATTGAAATGGTTCATATGTTGGTTAGAAATCAATGGCATCTGAAAGGGAAAGTTGAGGTAGCAGCCCTTGCGAAGGGCTTCTTTGTAACTTAGATGTGCAAACCCCAGAGAACACACACAATGCAAATAATTTTTTTTTAAAATAATAAAAGTAAACATGCAATAACATTAAACCATAACCTCATAACATATTACATAGCATTAACACACTTGGTTCTCTGGGGCATGCGAGGTTACATTGCAACAACTAAACATAAGAAAAGATAAATATTACAACATAACCATTAACTTTATAATAACCATAACCAATGATACATCCAATAACCATGATGTGATAACAATAAACATCACATAATACATCCATGATAAATCTCTTAAAAGAGTTACAAATGAGCCTAACTATTACATCATCGTTATAATATTACATTACAATTTTCTTTGATAAATGAATTACATTGAATTTCCCAACATGGGGATTGATACAAGTATAATGAAATATGAAGTACAAGTGTACATTGGTACAACTCCACTATGGAATGCTGAGAAGACAAGATACTGATGGGGAACCCAACGGGTGTGAAGCACGTTCCACCCAACCATGTGAATTACAAGTAACTCACCCCCCGTACTCAGAGGTGATGAGGAAGTGAACCCGACCATGAATGTCAAACTGACTCAACAACAACATGATACTATACAAGTAAAACTCAAAGTATACAATGAACAACCAACAACGTTCACAAATCACATAACAAGTTAAAACTAATAAACCCATCACAATGACACGAAGCATCACCGATTAGCAATCATGAAACAAATTCACAAGAATCAAAGACATCACAAGATACAATATCCAGAAGAACCGAACCAACACCCAAAATACATTTCCAAATAAATCAGAACCAATAAAAAGAACACGACTCCATAATAACTTTAAATCAACTAGTCGATACACCATTCCAAAGGCAACAAGAAACAAGTCAGACATGTGTCAAGTGGGGAGGGTCATCGTATAGCTCTCATGGGATCCCCTGGCTCTTCCTCCAACTGAGGCGCCGACACCCAGCTATGGATCCCCTAGCCCTAAAATCAGAAACAACATAAATATAACAATATCCAGAGGTGACAAGGACTAGGATGTCTAGTGGAGAGTGTCATCGCATAGCTCTCATGGGATCCCATGGCACTTCCTCCAACTGAGGTGTCGACACCCATCTATGGATCTCCTGGCCCTTCCTCCAAACTGAGGCGCCGACACCATAGGGTAGCTAATGCGGAGCCAATAATCTCTCATGAAGACGAGACTATGACTATGCCGACCACAGCCTACTCAGTCTATCACTAGTCTACGGTAGCCCTAATGCATAGACGAGGAATCTAGTTTTAATTATCTTGTGTGTTTTACTACCCATCCTCCTAAATTCTATTTTTAGGTTATCACTTGTTTAACTACTCTTACGTGGGTTCCCCTGAGCCCTTCCTCATTCCGAGGCACCGGCACCCACAAAGAGCCACTCTCCCTATGACCCCTAACATAAATCAAAACTAGGCAAGGGTTGAACTAAAACATATATAGCATAGTACTCAAAACAAGCTCATGCGAGGAAATTACCCTCTCGCGATATCTCGTAACCAAAAATCTTAACAAACCGTTCAACCCCTCCTAACATAAAACCAATAACTCCAATAGCATAACCAAGCCAAGAATAAAATTTTAACATAATAAGCCTCTGGAACAAGGATTACAAAATCAACAATAGATTCCCACATCAAAGAGTAAAGTTACAACAATTCAATGGAAAACGATAACCAGATCACATAAATTCATAACTTAAAATAAACGATAAACTCAATCACACAAAACACTCCAAATTTGAAACGATATAAAGAAACACAAGAAGTTAATAATCCTACGTCAAAATATTTAATTCTTAACAAAAGACATACGATAAATATCAAAAAAAGAATACATTAAAACCTCCGACCAAGGAAACTCGAGAAGCCATTGAAATTAAAACATACAATAACAATTTCACTATCATATATAACTTATTTCGTTTAATAATTCATAAAATTACAACTTTACAATTTTCACAAATACAACCCACTCAATAAATTCTAACCTTACAAACTATCTAAATTAACAAATACAATTTATATAACTTACGAATTATCTAGATTAATAGATACAATTTATTTCACATACATACTATGTACATTCAGATATATATACACACACATAAAATATAAATCTATTAACATTTTTCTTTTTAATAATTGTCAAACTTTTACAATTAACCAAAAATAAATATAATTATACTCTAATTATGAGTATACACCATAAATATATATCTATATACACATTTAACAAAAATATATAAGAATTTATTAATGAATTTATATAAAAAAAATATTTAATAGTGTATAAATAAAAATATATACATATTTAAAGAAATAAAAATAAAACCAAATTTTAAATAATAAATAAAAATTTAAAAGAAAAATAAATAAATAAAAAATCCCATCCTAGGACCACTGGCGTAGCCCTACGGACTGCGCGCGGCAGTCCGTATGACTGCTGCGCTAGCAGTCCATAGGCTGGCGCAGGGCAGGGGAGGGGGTACGGCCCTGCGCTGTCCCTTTCCTCTCCCATTCTCATAAATTATTTTTTTTTTATAAAAGTTCATTTATATATTTTTATTTTATTTTTAGTTTATTTTAATAACATAAATTTCTGTGCTTTCCCAGGCACGGGTTTTGACAGACGAATTCAGCCTTTGCAAAGCACAAAAATAAATTCAATTTACTTTTAAAATACAAATAATAATTTATAAATAATATATATATATATAAATTTAAATATATATATATATTAAATATATGCAAATATAAATAATTACAGAGAACATAGTTTTCTGTATAAATACAGAATAGTGTATATTTACAGTATATAAATATATAGATGATTATTAAAATAATACAACAAAATCATCCAAAATACGAAGATTAATTATTTTTTCTATAGAAAAATACAAGAGAGAATTAGGGCTTAATTAAACAAATTCAAAGAGTTTCTTTTCAGTTTGATTGCAAAAATATGATTCCCAAAATTTAACAAGAATGTTTCTTTTCAAAGTAGGCCTATTGGTTTATTCATTTTCTAATCTCAAGGAAATCATTTTAATCTAAATCACAGAAGATTTTCTTTTTCAACCAGAGATTGATTCTAACACACCTTTTTATTCCATTTATAGATTTAAAACTATTAAGAGAAAAGAGTGGAACCTGGAGTCCTACGCTCTCGAAAATCTGATGAAGTTGATTTCTGACAGCCTCGAAGAACTCCTTGTTTGTGCTTCAAAATATCCTCTACAGAACTTCGTGCTCGAACTCGAATCCAATCCTTTGTTCAGAAGATGTCTCCAAAGCAACCCAGTAACAGATTTCCAATCCCTTTCAAAAACTCCCTCAAGTAAAACAAAAGAATCCAATATCCTTTCTAAATTTTCAGAATACCCAGCCAAAATCTTATTCAACTTATGTAACTAATATCTTTGTGTGTGTGAAAACTCTCTAAAAATTCTTAATTAAATAAAAATATATTGTCCATTTCTTCAAAAACTCTAAAAGTCAAAATTAAAAGAAAATCATTCTTTAAAAGCTGTCTTTTTCCCAGATCTCCATTCCTATTGGCTCACACAATCTTTTTATTCTTTTATTTGTTTTATTGCTTTTATTTATGTTTTTGCAACTTTACTTGCACATCACATTACTTATTTAATTTAAATAAATTATTCTCATAATTATCCACCACTAGATAATTGATTAAAAATAATTAAGTCACATTTAATATTAATTATTATTTAATTGAAATATATGATTTTTCAAAATAATTAAATCATCTAAATATTTAAAAATTTAAATCTAACATTAAAACCACAATTACTTCCATCATTAAAATCGAATACACCACAACATATAAAGTACCAACATTAATCGAAGACAATAAAATACAAGACACAACCCACAAATGACGGCAGTTACAAAATGAACAATACCAATCCAACGAGACAATCGACATCATGGGACGGGGAGGACTTCATCGCCACCTCTATTTCAACATTTAACTTTGGGATTGGTTCGCTGTCCTGCCGGCAGGTGGAATCGAGACTTGTACCTACAAATCCGCATACAAACAAAGTTGTGTACATTGCATACATATATATATATAATCAAAGCATTAAATTGAAGTACTACATTGTGAGAAGGAATCGCAACATACAGGGCACTCGCGATTGAGTGATGCCATATTGTCCTTCATCACACCTATTCTAATAATTATAATATAACCAATAAATCAACATTTCTAACTAACAATCATCTCAAAACATATCTAATTAAATCACTGCATCATATCATAATTCTAAAAATCAACTAATATAACCAACCATATTGTCATACAAAATAATCATGTCCATAATAAAACAATAGCATCATCTAACGTCTAACTAACCAAATCAAACAATATCATCATCGTCACAAGTAGCAAACAACCGCATTGAAAAATACTAAATCCTACCAGTAAGAGGGAGGGGTATTACATTCTTCTCATTTTTTTTACTTGTGATGAAGATCTGTTGAAGGTTTTGGGTGGGGCGCATGGCTTATTGGTAAATCTACTCTGGTGTTGAAGAAATGGAAGGCGGGTTTCTCTCTGAGCTCTTGTTCCTTTGACTCAGCTTCGGTGTGGGTTCATTTTCTTCAGCTTCCTCTTTAGTTCTAGGATGAGTGGGTCTTTAAAGGAATAGCGTCTACTTTTGGACGTTTTCTTTCTATTGATAGTCTTACTACTTCAAGGCATAGGCTTGTTTATGTGTGATTGTGTGTGATTTTGTACCAGGTCACAGATCTTCCTTCGATGATAAAGATAAACTATAAGCTAGGAGTGTGGGAGTAGGCGATTGAGTTTGAATCTATCCTTTATTCCTACTTCCACTATAAGAAGGTGGGGCATTGGGAGAAGAAGTGTCCTCTAAAGCTTGTGGTTCCTCCTTAAAAGAACTTGGTTTCTCAAAAGGAGGCCAAATTTTGGAAGGAGGTTGGGAATCACCATGTTTCTAGGGTTGAGATGAGCTCTGTTGAGCCTTTGGAGGAAGTAATGTTGAGGGGTCAGCCTCTTAGTGTCTCGGTTGTGAAGGTTTCTCCAGGTCTTCCTTTCCCTGTCAAGGAAGCTCCTCCTGTGGAGGGTGAGGTGAAGGCCCCATGTGTTGATGAGTGTGTTGTTAATCTGGTGGAGGAAGTTGGTGTTGATTCGTTGGCTTTGGTGTTTGTTGAGTCTAAGAAGGTGACCCCTTTGAAGATGGTCTTTGAGGAGTTGTTTTTAATTTCCAAGGAGGAGGTTTTAGATCTCTCACTGGTGGATTCAGTTGTGGTCAAAGAGGATTTGTGCTCTATTGAGCCATTGGTGGAATCAGTTTTAGAGAAGTTGGTGCTCACCTCTTCTTTCATTGATTGTTCTACATTTGCTCCTCAGAAATAGGAGCCATGGAATACTATACATTTAGCTTCCAAGTCTCATAATAAGAATCCAAACCCCTCTATGGTAGGGATGGCTACAAGAAACCATTTGAAGTTGGATTGTGGTTTGGAGCCAAGGGGAAGAGGATAGCCTTCTTTGAAAAAAGTGAGGGAGAGGGAAAGAAAATGTGATATTGTTGGTGGATTGTAGATTACTCTGCTTGAGATGGGCCTGAATGGTCCCTCATAGAATCTTTTATGAAGATCCTCTCTTCGAATATAAGAGCATTAAATAATCCTCATAAATAGGAACTTCTTGCAAACATTATGAGAGATCGCCGGCCTAATATCATTTTGATTCAGGAAACTAAGATGAATGCAGAGAAGGTTGATAGAATTAAGAACAGGTTTTTTAAGAACTACGGTTGTCATGTTGTTGATTTTGATGGTGCTTCTAGTGGGGTAGCAACATTTTGCAATCCTAAGGTAGTTGTTGGCTCTGACTTATTTGCTTTTGAAAATCATGTTGCTATGTCATTTTTTTGCTTCAGGGAGAAGTTCTCTAGGGTTTTGTCGAATATCTATGCTCCTAATGCGAAAAGATCTTGTAAGCATTTTTGGGCAAGTTTAAATACTTTTAACTTGGCTCAGTTCTCTTTTCAGAACTAGCAGGTGATGGGGGATTTTAATACCCCGTTGAATGATGTTGATAAGTTTGGGGGATCTCAGGTGGCTAATGATAATCATCTTGATGATCTCATGAATTTCATCAATGATAATATTCTGTTGGATTTGGATTTAGGAGGGGTGTCTTATACTTGGTCCAATAGGCAAACGGGGGATGCTATAATTCAGGTTAAGTTGGATCGAGCTCTTATTTCTCCTGATTGGTTGCACTTTTATGCATGTTCCCTTTCTACTCTTACAAGGCTTGGTTCAGATCATTTCCCTATTTCCTTGAATGTTGAACCCTTTGGCTATAAAAAGGATTTTCCATTCAAGTTTGAGAAGATGTGGACTAACCACCTAGACTTGCGTTCAAAAATTGTTGAGTGGTGGAATATTAATGTTGATGGGTCTGTCATGTATAAGTTGCTAAGAATCTTGCTTCTATTAAGTAGAATCTGATTCAATGGAATAAGGCCTCTTTTGGAAACATTTTTGAGGAAAAATAAGAGCTTAAAGGTAAATTAGATATTATGTGGCAAAGAATGTAGGCTTCTGGAGTTGACTCCTTGCTTCTTCAGGAAGTGCACTTTTGGCTAGTTTGCATAATATTATGGTGAGGGAGGAGGAGTTTTGGAAGTAGAGGTCTAGAGCTATTTGGCTTCAAAGTGGGGATAAAAATACCTAGTTCTTCCAACTCACGACTTTGAAGCATAGATCCTCTAATAGGATTTCTAAAATTATTGTGAATAATTTTTCTCTTGAAGAGGATGATGACATAAGATCTGCAGCTTGGTCTTTCTTTGAGGACCTTCTCTTGGAGGATCGCCCATTGGATCCTGTTTTCCAACAGGGCTTCCTGAATGTTATCCCTAACTTGGTGTCAGAGGAGGAAAATGGGGTCTTGACTGGAATTCCATCAAATGAGGGGATCAGAAAGGTTGTGTTTTCTTTTGAAGGGAATAAATCTCTGGGGCCTGATGGGTTCCCTATGTTATTCTTTCAGTCTTATTAGGAGATAATTTTGAAGGATGTTCTCAATGCCACCAAAGAATTCTTTGGAAGTAGGCAGCTTCATAAGGAATTGAATTACATGTTTATAGTGTTAATCCCTAAGAAGCCTGGGACTGAGCTCTTTGTTGATTTCAGGCCTATTAGTCTTTGTAGTTCCATTTATAATATTTTCTCTAAGGTGCTTGCTTCTAGGTTGCAAAGGGTGTTGTCTAAGATTATCTCTCCTCAGTAGAATGGTTTTGTGTCGGGAAGGAATATTTTGGATTCTATTCTTATGGTGCATGAAAACATCCATTCTCTTAAAGTTAACAAAAATCCTGGTCTTATTTTGAAGCTTGATTTGGTCAAAGCCTACGATCAGGTGAATTTGAGCTTCATGAGTAGCATTCTCAAGGTATTTGGTTTCTTGGACTAGGCTCTACAATTGGTGTAGAAATTAATCTCCTCTCCTTTTGTGGTACTTATCAATGGGTCTCAATCGGCATTTTTTAGAAGTTCTTGTGGTCTTTGGCAAGGGGATCCTATTTCTCTCTTTCTTTTTATCATTATGGTGGAATCTTTGGGCAGGTATCTTCTTCAGGCGGTGTCTAATGGGGCCTTCAAAGGTCTTTATCCTTCCTCGTGCCATCTTTGTTGCTTCCATCAACAATTTTTTGATGACACTGTTATTCTTGTGGAGGCTTCTGTTCTTGTGACTAAATCTATCCATCTTATGGGTTAGCTAATTTGGGAGTGGTGGCTAGAAATAATTGGGATGAATTTGAATCCTTACCACTCAACCTTAAAATCATTTCCAATAATGACCAGGTCTCATGTCTTTAAGGTGCTTGAAATGTGGGAATGGATTTTTATTATTACTTTGAGTTGGTTTATGCACGTTAAGTATTGGCCCTGCCCTTCTCATAATTTCCATTTAAATTTTTGTGAAATTATGGCCTGGCTACGTAGGTTGGGCAATACTTGGTATGGCAGGCTCACACGTTTTGTGGGTCTTATTTGCATTGTTTTGTGGTTAGTCTACCTAATTTTGTTTTTGCATAAAATTAAAGTTTTGTTGGTTTCTTGCTTGCTGCATGCCGCCATGGGTGGAGCTCATTGCAGAGTGGATCCAAGCTCTTGTGAGGAGTTCTAGAGTAATGAAACTATGTGGGAGCACCTAGAAAAGGGTGGTGTTACCCAATATATGCTAAAGATCCAAGACCCAAATCCTGAAGCGATGGAGGTTTTTGTTAAAGGGTGGAGTAGTAGGATTTTGTATTATAAAGATGTAGAGTTTAATATTGATGAGGATTTTGGGGCAGAGGTTACTGGGCTTTCTTCTTCTCGTAGTAAATTCTATAGAGACAGAGGTGCGGCTAAGAAATCCTTGGAAAATTTCTTCAAATTTGATGAGAAGAATAAGCTCAAGGAAGTTGGGAGTGGTGGGTATGCCCACAAGTCTCTCAAATGCTTTGGAGGAATCTAGCACTAGCTCTATCATGCATTACTTCACATTGGATGGTAGGTTTTTTGTTGTTTATAGCTACCACTTTATGCTTCTAAATCACTTTCGTCACAAGCTGTTGGTTTCATTTCCTTTTTATCTTTTGTTGTCTATGGAAAATAGTATTGAGGATCATCGCAAGGACCCTAAGAAGGTCATTCTCCATGAAATACTTATGAATCTCATGTTTTTTCATATTAAGTTGAAGTTAATCCTTGTCTCTCCTAAGACCCTGGCCCACAAAAAGGGTGTTAAAAATTTTGGCTATGAGACTAGTGATTTTGTGGCAGAATGGGAAGGGAATTCTAAGGATGAGGACTTAGATTTTGATGAGATGTCAGTTGAGGATGGTGAGTCTGAGGAGGGTTCTAAAGCTTCTGAAGCCTAGTCAAAGGAATATGAAATGGATATTGAGTTGAAGGATGCTATGGTGCAGTTTGGGAAGAAGAGCACAAAGAGGAAGAATAAGTTCCCTAGGAAAGAAAAGTCTTTTGTCAAGGGGAAGGTGGAGATGTCGAAAGGTGTGGAGGATCCTATTTCTACAGTGAAACCTTCTTCAAGCCCTGGTAAGGTGGGTGTTGTGGAGAGCTCCCCTATGTCTAGTGAAAAACCTTCTCGGGGTCCTGGTAAAGTGAGCATTGTGGCGAGTTCCCTTGTTGTGGAGAATAGTCTTAGCGTTGGTAAAAACCTTCTTGGGTCCATGCAGCCAATGGAGATTAATGTACAAGGGATTGAGGGTTTCCAGTGTTCCAATGGGATTGACCCTAACCAAGGTCCTCTTGACTCTCATTTTAGCACATAGCAGGTTAAAGGGAGTTTTGTGAAGGTAGAATAGCTAGAAGTCTTGGTGGACTTGGAAAACATGCTAGATAAGCATAGGGTTAAAGTGGAGGTGGTTGAAGTGGAGTAAATTCCCCTGTTGATGATGAAAAGGAGGATAAAGAGGAGTGTTAGGAGGTCCCTATTCAGAATTTTGATTCTAATGCTAAGCCTCATGTTAATTGGGATGAGGTCAATATGGGTATGTTATGTAGGATGGTTGAGGATTGAACACATAACTTGCTTTCTCTGGTTAAATGGTTGTTCTTAGAAGTTAAGGAGCTCAATGTCTAGGTTAAGAATTGGCAGGATGTTTGTGTGGCATTGGTCCATAATAAGCAGAAGGAATGGGAGATTAAAGGTAAGGTTAAAACCATGAATGTAATGCTTGATAAACTGGTTGTGGGTGTTGATCACCTTGGTATTACTCATGAGGAGAGGATTTCCTCTTTGGAAATGGTAGTTCACAAGACTTTGGAGGAAATATTTGTTAATATAGAGGAAAAAATTGGTAAGGTGTTAGATGATTTGAACACTGTGGTGACCATTAGCAATAATTTCTTGAATTCGACTAGTAAGGGACTCTCTGTTTGAAATGAGAAAGCCTTGAAATGGACTGGTAAACCCCTAGAGTTGGGTGACATTAACAAAGCAATGGAGGATGTGAATTACTCAAACTTGGTGGAAAAGAATGAGGATCCTAAAATAGGTATGGAAAAGGATGTGGATGTTGGCCCATGTTTGAGGACGAGTCCAACAAGACCAAGAAGCGGGGTGCCATTTCAATTCATGAGCTCAAGGATGTTGTGGAGATGCATGAGGGGGTCAGTGAGGAAAATTTGGCCTTGGTTAATGTTCTGGAAAATATGTTGTAGTTGTGTTGACTCTTATGCTTGATCAGCCTTGTTGCTGATGTTTTGCTTTTGGATTGCTAGCAAGTTTCTTTGTTCATTTTTGTTGTTAGCATTTTGATTTTTTGGGTTGTGGGCTCTCTAGTCTTAGTCTTTCTTGTAGCTTTTCATCTTTTTAAAGGGTTTCAAGGCCCCTTGAAAACCTATTTTTCCTTATCAAAAACAACTATGTTGCATAACTAGATGTATGAATACTAAATAAAAATAACAAATTCTATTATGCCACCACTTATGGATAAATCCCTACAAAAGTGAGGTTAATAACAATATTCAATATCATCATGAAACCGTAATGTTTAATGTTTAACCAATACATAACCAATAATAAAATTATTTTAGAATAAAAAAAGTAGACGCATGATATTTTGATGCCAAAATTTTATTTTATGTGCATTTTTGTGAATTCTTACATATATTGAGATATATGATCATTTTAGAATTCACACATACCTCAAAGTGAGTACAAATTGTAATGTTAAAATTTGCATCTCTATTTCTATTTCAATTTAGTTTTGTGCCCATTTTGGGAGGATATTTAATACAATTAAAATTTGACAAATGATGCAATCTTGTGTGAATTCTGGCTCATTCCATTATCCCTCCCTTATCCTTGTTTATAAATATTCTCATGTGTTTGAACCTATCATATTCATATCCACACTTCCACATACATTTCACAAATTTTACTAACTCCAATTTATTTTGCTACATGTTTTGAGCCAAGAAAAAACACATTTGTATGACGTATTGTTATGTCCTTAGTACTTAAAGACATTCAATTACACTCATTTTATATCCTATCTCATGCTAGATCATTCCCATCATAACAATATTCATGGAACATTTATCAAAATTATAATTTTATTGATGAACTAAAAATAACATTTACTTCATTAGATTATCATCTAGGCCATCTACATGGTTGCTTGTGTAATAATCCTTTGCATGACCATAAAGTCAATCTTTTATAGGTGTTTACCTAGGAACATTTCCCCAAACAATATGCCAACCATGTAAAGGTATTATTAAGTTCTACATTAGTGGATGTGGCAAACTAAAGAGCAAAATCACACAAGTTATATGATCAAATCCACAACCCAAAGAGTAACTATATACTTATGGAATTGATCCAAAAGTGCAAACTCAACTAAGAAAAGATGAATCTAATATAAAATTTAAGACAAAACACAAACAAAGAGAACACATTTCTTATTTCAAATTGAATAAGATTCTAAAACTACTTCTTTCATTTGTAAAACTAAATATCATCATCCATTATATTTAATTTTCTAAGTTAACATTTAATTATTCTATGATCACTATTATAAATAAGATTAATTAAGTTAAATTGATGTATATTTACTAAATAAATCTTAGAAAAAAATTATTTTCCTTGCATGAAAAAATGAATGGCATATTGCATTATCTTTATTTTCTTATTTTATAGTGTTTTATCTCTTTCCTAGGAACACGAAGCTCTGTCCTAACAGTAATGTTTCACTAATAGACTTTCTTACTATATTCTTGACCTTTTAATTGTATGATAGAACAATCAATCTTTGTCATAAACATAGATACCAATAACATTTTTATTGTGTTCATGAATATTTAGACTGGAAACAACACATATACATATAATTCATTAAAACAGCTATACAATGTTCACGTTATGTCCCCACACTTGAAAGATAATTTAACAATAATAATAAACCATGAAAAACACATTAGAGAACAAAAAAACAATGTAAAAATTTCAAGTGTTAGTGATTGTAGGTATATGTTCAATTCCTCCAGGTGGAGGGGAAGTATCACTCAAGAGAGGGTCTTGGTTAGGTAACCAATAACATAACCTATCTGAGCTTACACACACCACAGTAGAATAATTGAGTCGGGATATTATGTGGGAAGTTGGTAAGTCATTCTTTGTTAGTATGTCTTCTTTAGTAAGAGTCTAGTTTACTATTGAGTGCATGCATGAATGATTTTTTTCTTTTTGAGCTTGAGAGTTATTTCCTTGTTACTATGTTTGTGTTGATATGTGAAACATACGAGGTATGTGTATGCATACACACATGTATGACGATGATAGACTATATGCACAAAGGAACACGTACATGAGAATACATAGGTAGACATAACTATATGCACTCATGCATGAGCAAGCTTATGTGCATGGAACTATCGAATGGAACCCACAACATGCATATTTATACTTATAGATATATCACTTGTAGTCTCTTATCAATACCATAGTAATTATGCATGATTTGGTGTAAGAATCGAATGTGTGTGTGTATATATATAATGTATATAGATATATCCATATGTATATATGTATCCATATACGTGTATGGTGGAAAATGGACATTCCCATATGAATGTATCGATACATGTATACATACGCATACATGTACATAGAGGCATATATATATATATGCATATATATATATATATATGCATACACAATAGATATATTAATATAACAATGTGATTGCTATTTTGATGTATTCTTTTGTATATCGATTATATATACATGCTTTATTGACACATGATAAATATGGAAATATACTAACATATACATATATATATGTAAGTATATATACATGTATAAGTTATGTATATATATAATATTTTCTCTGAGATCGACTATCTTAAGCAATGAATATAAACTAATTTATAATGCTATAGGGTGATCCCACAATACCAGTTTACAATGTTTGGCCAAACTGGACACTGTACTATTTTTTTCTAATTAAATCTTCACTTTCGAGCACCTATAGCGGCTAAACCGTGAGGAATTTGAAGATGATGCAAACTAGTGATTTGTGACATTTTTTCTGTAGATTCTAAATATATTTTTTTAAAAAAAATTAGAATCATAATGCATTTCTTTTTCCATATCCTTCGAAAACTAGTTTTTAGTAAACACACCATTTTTAAGGAGTGACACTCACCATATAATAGATAACTTTTTCCATGAAGGATAAAATTCTATTATTTTTTAAATTTAGATTTTTAACTCTGATATCTAAGTGATTCCAATTGGTTTCATAGTGTTTTATTGAATATTTTTTCCTAAATTAAGTTTCAAAGTCAAACCAATTACAATTCAGACATAGGTAGACCGTATAAAACAACTTTTTTTGTATGTATAGAAATTCATTTTCTTTCTTTGTTGGATCAAG
>VDFB02367438.1:0-10279 GCA_007258455.2 Sequoia sempervirens
GAAATAAAAGTTGAAGACCAGAACATTTCTTGTACTGAAAAGAGACCGACAGAGGAGACAAAGTCATGGACAATAGAGTTCGATGGAGATTGTTCAGATACATTTTTAGAAGCAGGGGAATTGATCATATCCCCTAAAGGACAGTTGAACCCAGTTGTAAATTGCTCTCAATTGGAATTAACTGAAGCTGAAAAAGAGGTGCTTTTGCAAGGCCTCAAAGATGCCGAGGACATGGGAATCAAATTCCTATGTGTCAAAGGTGATATAGAGCTGATCGATGAACCAATCAAAGGATATTATCAAGTCAGAAAAGATCACCTACGGAATTACAGAAATTGAGTTTGGAACTCGATCAATTGGTTTGAAGAATTCAACATCCCAAGGATGGATTACAACAGAACTAATGCTTTCGGGGTATTAGTGTTCCCATTTGCATCATATTCTGACTTTTGTCAAAGTACCTTTGCATGGATATATGAATACCTGAGAATCTTCATTCCAGAGGGATTGCCTCCTGCAATTCCTAGAAGAAGAGAAGTCAAGCCTTTCAGGTAGAAACGACATCGGTGGGAGGCTCTCCTCGCTGCTGTGCAGCGGACAATATTCAAAGCACTTCATCTCTTCGGGGGTGGAGTTAGTTTTCTTTAAGTAATTTTACTTTATGCTTTATCGTTATGTTGTTTTGTGTTTCCCCGTTCCATGATGTTTTGTCGTGTTTTAGGTAATTTAGGTAGTCTTGTTTTAGGTGATTTTTAGGTTAGATTTTTAGGAAGCTCCAAATGTTTTTAGGTGATTAGGGAAAAGTCCTGACTCCAATGCCCAATTATAAAACACTGGTCTACTTAACACTGAGATTCTTAGGTTCTCCTATGCCATAGGTATCCGACATGGTCACTAGACGGAGCCTAATGTTGTACCCAAACCAAATTTTTTTGCTTCATTACGACATTTTGCGTTAAAAAGTCTAAACCTTGTTAAAATGATGTAAAACACAGTTTTGGGCAATATTAAGCATGGAGTTTTTTGTCAATAGTTTGTCAGTCAAAGTCAGTTTTATTGAACAGAACCTAAAGCAGAGACTCAGAATGAAGCTTTTCATGATGGAGGAACATCTCACGACGGTGTTTCACATTGCACACGGTCATTTCAATGATCGAAACAGAGTTTTCAGTGATCAATTTATGAAGATTTTTCAAAGGAAAAGTCAAAAAGTGCAAGTATAGCCCAGGGGCGCCCAACTTTTTGAAGGTCAAGATCTTGCTGAAAATGTTCAAGCATCCAGTCAATCTCTTCAGAATTAGTCTGGCTATCCGTCGAGCTATCCAGCAAAGCTTTTCGAGACCCACAGCTCCGGAAAACAGCAACAGAAGTTGAAATCCTTAAATTTCCAGATGTGAGAAATTTGTCTTTTTCAGGCAAAAGCGCGCCTCTAGCCTAAGGGCGCCCATCTTAAGGAGGGGGTAAATCTCGACATTTTCAAAGACGGATACATTCAATCTGTTCACAATTAGTCTGCTTATCCAACGAGATATCAAACATAGTCATCCGAATCCTAGAATTCCGGGAGCAGTCATCTGAAGATCAGCTTAAAATGGAGTTTTCACGTTTCTGAGCTTCTCCATTTATTCCCAGTGCAAGTACAGCCCAGGGGCGCTGGTTTAAAGGACCCTTCAGATGGAAAAATTTGCAGACAGAGTCTTCCTAACATTAGTAACACTCTAGCCTAGCTCCGCAACGCACCATTCTAATTGTCAATCCGATGTTCCAGGTGGTCATGGCGTAGATTCTACCCAGCACGTAATTTTACGGGTAGACCAACAAATGATTTTTAGTGTATTTTCACAGTCTAGAGGCGCCTAGCCTTTAGACTTGTCAGATGAGTCCATTCGCGTTCGAAGTCTTCACGACTATTGAGCGTAATCATTTTTTCTATCCAACGAGCCTAGCCGTCAGCCTTCGGGATTTGGCAAACGCTCTTGCGTGCGAGGTCTTTAGTGTAATACTGCAAACTAAGGACGCTCAGAAAATGGCTAAGTCTGGAGCGGTAATTTTAAATAAAATACGCACTGGAGTTTTTGAGGTCTTAGAAGCAATTTTCTTGCCTCGTCATCTCCAGAGACTTCTTTTGAGGGCCCTTCTGGCTGTCCGTTAAAACAGATAGTGCTCGAATCGGGTCATCCCAGCTCTAGATATCAGAGGTCAAAGTAGAGTATTTTGGTGAAAGTTCGACTCTCGTCAAAATGACACCAGTGCAACTAAGAGCCAGGGGCGCTTTTACTTTTGAGGCCCTTAACACAGCTTTTAGGTATCATGTGAACAGTCGTTGGATGCATAATATCTCCAGTCATGCAGTGAGCTTCGTTTCCTGTCAGCAGGGTTGATCGTTCACCGTCGGCAGCCGTTTGAAGCGTCAGATGGCAGTTTGGAAAATGGCTAAGTCTGGAACCCGTAATGAATTTAATCAGGGGTGCCTAATTTTTCAGGAGATTAAACGATGGATTTTGCAGTAGTGTCTCCCAGTAGACATTTCTTCCTTGTTTAGTAGGCTTTCCGATGAATTCTCTAGCTCAGTCCCACCATCATTCGGTCACTCAGAAATCAGTGTTGAAATTGGCCAGTCGTGACTTTGCTGTCAGCTATTAAATAGGAAGTTAATAAAAAGTGGAATATCTTGAGCCAATGAACGCCTATAAGCTCGAATGATGACTTTTCAGAATCGGTGAAGTCCAACGGTGAAGCCTAAGGCTTCATTCAATTGTCAACGGGAGTTTCAAATATTTTGCATATTTTAGCATTGAGTGGCAATTTTCTATTTTTGGCGCCTTTGCTATTGCATAATAAATATTTTATTATTATTTATTTTTGAACTTCCAGTTAGTGGCAGTTCAACTGAAGGGCGACCAATGGGAAGGCTTCTATTTTCATCAGGGTTTTAAATCTTGTAGTTGCTAGATTGATGCGAATTTCATCTTGTTTAAGTATGGCGCCATCTTCATTTATTATTCATAAAGCTAAAGAGAAATTCGTTTTTCTTAAGAGAAATTCATATTTTTCAAGCAAAATTCGTTTTTCTTCAAGGCAAAGGCGTATTTTCAAGCAAAATTCGTTTTTCTTCATTCACAAGGCGTATTTTCAAGCAAAATTCATATTTCTTCATTCACAAGGCGTATTATCAAGGGAGATTCGTATTTTTCAAGGCAATTCATATCTTCAAAGTCAAAATTTGTTTTTCTTCAAGCAAAGGGCGAATTCTTTCAAAGCAAAGGCGAATTTTAGCAAACCAAAGGCAAATTCTTCATCAACAATCATTGGCGAAGACATCAAAACATTTTCTTTGCAGGTACAAGTCAAAATCATTAGCAGACTTTAGACAAGATGGTGATTTTAGCAGAAGCAGAGCACTAAAAACTTCTTTCTTCTATCTTAAATTCTTCTATTTCTCGCCTTAAATTCTTTCGCATGTTTGAAGAATTGGCGACTTTCTAACAAAACAAATCTATGCAGGTTGATTCTTCCTCGAGAAAACCCATGTGCGAGAATTTTTTAAGGAAAATTTACTCGAGCATGGAGTTCTCGAGGCTCTAATTTTCTCAAAGCGAAAATTCCTTGCATGAAAGTCAGTAAGTCAAGTTTACATAAAATCGACATTACCGATTTGTCTTAGAATCTTCTTTTGGACAAAACCCATATCTCAGATTTTCACGAAAATATGCTTTAGAAAGGCTATTTTTAGCTTCAACCAAGCTATTTTAGTTTTCGGAAAAGTTGTGAGGAATATAATTAAAATTGTTCGATCCATGGTGAGAGTTTTTGAAGTCTGAGTACGCCACCAGATTAAATTCAAGACCAAATCGGTCTTAATTCATGATTTCGTTAGAAAAACTAAGACCGATTTGTATCAAGCCGCAAAAGAGATAATGGCCATCACTTCAGTTACGGAGCCGCCAAAGCTATAAGTCAGTGAAATGCTAGTTTGAGTGTGCGAAGATTGCCAAGATTGCTCAAGTTCGACATTGAATCGCGTCGATTGGCGACCTCGTTGAGGATTGGTTAGCGAGATCAAGCCCATTAGACTTGAGTTTCCACCTCTTAGGATGACATTATACGAGTTAACCCGATGTTACCTAAGGATTAGCGGCTGTCTCACCATGCATATGTATTACGGGGTCACCTTTGCCCAGGTTTCTTGCAGGTTTTCGTTAGCGATGGCGATTTCGGAGTTAACATGCTTTCAATAAGGGCGTGCATTTTCGCACAATAGTCCATTTTTAGATTAGATATTTTTGATTAGCGATGGTATCTTTCCGGTTAGCTGTATAGTTTACTTCATTAGGGTTTGGCAACCAAAACTTTACATGCATTGCAAGGTATGCAGATGACTCACCCAAGTTCCCTACACCTTGATGTATATAAATAAAACTTTTGCTCATTTGTAAATAACTTTGCTTGAGAGAGAGAAATATATGCTGCGCCTACCTTGCCCTCAATATTGCTCTTTTGGTATTTGTTCATGTGTCTTCGCTATTACGATTAATTGTTATGCCACATAGGGTTTCATGCAATTGTAATGGTGAATTCTTTCTATTTTGTGCAACTTTACCATTATGGTCAATTGTTATGCCACATAGGGTTTCAAGAGATTGTGATGATAAATCTATTTTGTGAATCTTTATCATTACGATCAAGTGTTATGCCACATAGGGTTTCGTGAGATTGTGATGATAAATCTGTTTTGTGAAGTCTTTACTATTATGATCAATTGTTATGCCACATAGGGTTTCATGAGATTGTCATGGTAAATTCTTAAATCTATTTTGTGCCCAATAAACTTGTCTAGATTGAGCTGATAGATGCGCCACCTTGCCTTCAAGTAGAGAATCTAAACACGTTTATCGTCTATAATCATCCCTGCTCCATTTCCTCATGCTCTGTTTTCTTGAGGCTGGATAGATTCAAAGTAGCTTAGTTGTAGTTAATGATCTGCGAAACCAGAAAATCCTTAGCTGCAACGTTGTTGGTTTTCTTAACCTTGTGCCTCTTCCAGCTGAGAACAAAAAGATAGGACTTGGATTACTTTTCTTTTCCATGCATTCCAGCACAATGAGGGAGCTTCCCCTCCTAATTTGAAGAGCACTCATTGCGTAGTGTACATAGATGTCCGTACAAACCTGCACTCCAGAGGTGTTAGATTTTACGCCAACACATCATAATTAAAATACCAAAATAACAATACTTCATCCACACAATTCACATAGGGATAAAATTATATGTACTTCACATACATACACATGGATACTAACTCATTTATAAAACACGTGTGCATAATGCCACTAACTTATGCATACATCACCTAAACATAATATGACAGTTTCATGCAATAATCACAAATACAAAAGATGATTAACTTGTTTCTACACCATATATGCATAATATGATTAACTCGTGCATCCATCACATACACAATGTGAATAATTTAAACATCACATGCATGCACACATGGTGACTAGCTAGAAAAAAATGGAAGCAGGAGAAACCTTGCTTCAAGGATTTTCCCCTTTACTTGGTTCACTAATACAAAATCCTTAAGTACATCTAAGCTAGAGAGAGGAATGTTGGTGCATCTAAAACTACATCATCATGGGTCTTGGATCCTTTCTTTTAAATCACTACTAGCTATGGGGTAAACCCACAAAACTAGTTTACAATTCCAGTGAGGAAGGAAAATTGCAAAAAATGCCCCCATGGAAAAATTTTTGGTTTTTGGGGGTTCGAATGAACATTTGGTTCGAGAGAACCAAACGGAGGTTCGCTAGAACCCCCCTTTGAGAAAACCCATTAAATGTTGGGCCCCACATTTCCCAAGAAAAAAAGCAAAAGAAAAATTTGTCGAAAGGGGGTTCGCTCAAACCTTGGTTCGAGCAAACCTCCAAGGGGGATTCACTCGAACCCCCATTTTCCCCCCTTCTCCCCCTCTAGCACCAAAAATCTCCAGAATTTTTCTCTTTGAAACTCAAGTTGAGGATGAAAATGGAGGAGAGTTCACAGAACCAACTGGATGATGGTAGTCCTCAGAACAAGCTATCCAACAAATATAATTTTAATATGTTTTGGTTTTATTATGTATTTGTTTTTTAGTTTGATTAAACATAGGTTTTTCACCGAAAATCAAGCTCTTTGTTCTGCACATGTGAAAAAATAACATATTATCAAAAAAAAAATTTGAAAAATATTAATGCACTAGATATCAATGTCCTTGATCTAACAAAAAAAAGAATTTCGATACATACAAAAAAGTTTTGTATACGGTTCACCTATGTCTGAATTGTAATTGGTTTGAATTTGAAACCTGATTAAGGAAAAGAAATTCAATGAAATGTTATTAAACCAATTCCATGCACTAGATATTGTAGTTACAAATCTAGATTCAAAAAAATTAGAATTTTATCCTTCATGGAAAAAAAGTTACGTTGTATACGGTGAGCATCACTCCTTAAAAATGGTGTTTACTGAAAAAAACTAGTTTTCGAAGGAGATGGAAAAAGAAGTGCAATCTAATTCCAAATTTTTTGAAAAATATATATTTAGAATCTACAGACAAAATGTCACAAATCTCTAGTT
The DNA here is from genome assembly GCA_007258455.2 of Sequoia sempervirens. NCBI lineage: Eukaryota > Viridiplantae > Streptophyta > Pinopsida > Cupressales > Cupressaceae > Sequoia > Sequoia sempervirens. The sequence goes on from VDFB02367438.1 coordinate 6,619, forward strand.
CGCATCATCAAATTCCTCACGATTTAGCTGCTATAGGTGCCTGAAAGTGAAGATTTAGTTAAAAAAAATTAGTTCAGTGTCCAATTTGGCCAAAAATTGTAAACCGGTATTGTGGGATCACCCTATGATGATGGCAAAGAATCCCAAACTACTTATTTCCAGATCACTAGGAAGGTCAAAAGTGTAACAACATACATCACTTAAGGTTGTTAATAATATTTCCATATCCCATTAAAAATCTGTGTCATCATACAACTGTATAAGTTACATAATCGAGATGTCTTGTGGTCTTACCCAAGACTAGTGCCTATACTACTAATAATTTAGATTTAATTGACAATCAAACCCATGAAAACCATAACTCAAGTGTACATAACATAGTAGGAACACACATTTCTTTTGATGCACCAATACTAATATTGAACTCCTCAAATGGTTAGATCTACACATCTATCACCTGCATGCTACTAGCAAAACCTTGTCTAAACCAAATAAAATTGGGTAGCTCTTGGCATCTATCACCTGCATACTACTAGTAAAATTTTACTAACCTTATGATATAGATGAATACTTACTTTGGCAGAGCATGCTCCATGACTCTCGTCATGTAGTAGTAAAAATATCCTAGTTATGAGTACATACCATTTTTCATATAGTACCAATCATAAAGCTTAACACACTATTTTTCACCCAACAGATATAAAGGTAAAACACCATACCATATTTGGTAATAATTACCATTAATTTCCTATAGTTAGCAAAGGTCATCTTGAAGAGCTTGGCCCCAAACTCAACACAAATCCAAGCACATATTAAGAGTATAAAAAACACGCATACCTTTCAAAAACAAAGCTTTGACCATTCGTTTACCTAAGCACCTTTCCATGGCACTTGTGAACTCCAATCCTCAACATTTTACAATGTGTCACATCATTGGGATCACGGTTTCATATATCTTCTTATTTGGGTGCCTAGTATATGCTATAATCCTAAACTACAACCCTTGGACTTGTAGCCAGATACTTGAGGTATCCCCAACTCTAAAACTTTGATACTTTTTCCTTTGGTGACGCTCCCTTCCACTTACCCCCTTACATGACCCATATGTCATTAATGGCTCGATTTGACATTGCAACTACTCTAGAAGGATCTCTCCCACCTAGAAAGAATTTTTAAATTTAAGGAAATGATCTTAAATGTACTTGAAGTGTTGGAGGTAGAAGATGATCATGTGCTTTCATTAATGTAGTGGTTGCATCCTCTACCACCCTTGGTTCTTGTGTAATCTTAGCCATTATTTTGGTAGGATCTCATTTAGAGGTCATGAATGAGCTTTTATGGTTGTGAATCTCAGCTTCAATTAATTTGTATGCCTTGCAATTTTTTGTGGTTTTAAGTATAATAGTTTTGATTGTTGTTCCTATTTTTTTTATTAAATAAGAATGGAAAAGGGCCATGGCCCAAAATTATAATATTAAATTGTTGTTCCTATTGTTATTAGAACATGTTTTGGTGTATTTCATACCTCATTGTAAATCAAAACAAGCTATAAAATTGATATTTCATTTGTTCACCCATTCATAAACCTAGACTATCATTACTAGTGTAAAAATTGTAAGAGAATATTTAGAATTTGCAAAGGAAAAGATAGATTTTTTTGAAAGATCTATTAAAATATTCAAATCTAAAATATATTTTCACACAATATTCATTAGGTTTATCATAGTGGTATTCGAGTTGGTTTTCCTACCAACCTAGAATCGTGGGAGGATTCTTTAAATCTCTAATGTATGGTGGAATGAGCTCTTCAAAAGCCAATAGTGATGAGAATAAAGGATAATTCAAAGAAGTTGTGATAGAAAGGAAGTTTGATATTGTGCTTGAAATTGTTATCATGGAATCTAGCAGCGCTCGTTCCACGGATAACCCCCATACGAAACTTGTCCGTTTCCTAGGATTCGTGAAGTTCAAGTACGCATAACGGAGTGATTTTAAAGCCACCTCAAAATGCGTTCCCAAGTCTCGAATAGTCAATTCGAGCATTCCCCCTTGTTCGCCTCGCAAAGACCTTCGAAATGAGATCTTTCACGACGTTTCACTGTTCGTACTTTGCAAATTGCGGAAGATGCAGTAGCACTGAAAAAGTGCGCTCCTGCAGGGAAATTCCAAAAATTTGACTAAGTCTGGAAATGTAAGGGCGCTAAAATTTAGCGCCCCTACATGCAGTGAATTTCCAAAAAATGTAAGGGCGCTAAATTTTAGCGCCATTACATTTTCTTTCGACACTTAACCTTTTTTTATGCCTCTGGCACGTTTCTTCACGTTTTCGCGTTTTTCGTCAATCGTGCCACTTTTCGTGCCTAAATTTATTGCACGACTTGAGTTAGGTTTTTAATTTTCATTTGCAATTAAGTGAATGAATTCGCCACTTTTGTTGTTTATATTTTATTTCTTTTGTCTCTCCTCTTGCTGTGCGTTTGCCTCTCATCTGCAAATTCGCGTTTTGAGGATTTTCGCCACTCATCTCTTCAGCAAGATTTGCGTTTTGCCCTGGTAAGACTTTCATTTGGTTTTGTATTTTCATTTGTATATGTTCATGGTTATCATACGCGTTTTTGAGTTCTTACATTCGCGTCTTTCATTACATTTGTTTTTTGTTCTTTCCATTCGCGTTTTTCTTCCCTTTATGCAATGGAACCCTCATTCATTGTTTTGAATGCGTCTTTCTCCTCTGTGCGTGTTCATTTCGATGCTCATTCCTTCTTTTCTTTTCTATTCTCTTACCCTACACATTCACGTTTCTTCCCTTGTCTTTCATACGCGTTTCTTCCCTTGTCTTTCATACGTCTTTCTTCTCCTTCATACGCGTTTCTTTCTACCTTTCTCCTCTGTGCGCATTATCACTTGAGAATTTCTATCTACCCGCCATGCTTGTGTTGAGGTATCTTTGTCAAAAGTTCTTCATTCGTTTTGGTAAACATTGGAAAGATTCGCCATTGTGAAAAAGAATTCCTTTGACCTTTGAATGAAAATGTAATAGAATGGAGATGGTTTCGATGACATTTCAAAGTTAACTAAACATTGCCTTTGCTGAAGCTCAAGCGCCTTCGCCATTCCTCACTGCATCTACATTTTCAAAAATTGCCAAAATTGCAAAAGCGCTGAAATTAAGCGCCATGACATTTCAAACATGTCAAAAATTGCCTAACACTGGAAAAGTGTAAGGGCGCTAAAATTTAGCGCCCTTACACCAAAAGCAATTTTCTCAGAATGTAAGGGCGCTGAATTTTAGTGCCCTTACACTTTTTTCTGACTTTTTCCAATTTCTTCCAAACGAACTTCATTTTTGACCAGTGCACTCCAGAGCCTCATTTTTCCGCATTCGTGCATCGTTTTGCATGCCTCGCCATCCACTCCATGCTTTTCTACCCTCGTGCTCATTTCACGCTTTCCTATGTTCCCTAACAATTGGTGTTTGTTCTGGCTAGACGGATTGCGGTCTACTCTCAGAGATCGTCAAGTCAAGAGTGCTCAGTGTTCCAGTTTCTTTTGATGACTGCTACGAATCCTCCTTCTTCTTCGAAAGCAAAAAGCAAGATGAAGTACAAATATCAAGGTGTCTATCCGCCAACTATGGTGCTTTCGAAAGTTGAAGAAATAA
>VDFB02367439.1:0-45250 GCA_007258455.2 Sequoia sempervirens
CAAGAAAGGCATCGCCATCAATCTAGTTGAAGCTTTGATATCAAATGCTAGAAATATAAGGATAACAACACAATGGAAATAATGAACAATATAAAATTTAATTTGCTTAAGATGTGATTAAGAAACAATATAAAGTGCTATAGTTAGAGTGCTGAGAGAAGGGATGGGCATTTAGGAATATAATCTCAAAGGGATTGAGCCTAAGGTGACTGAGAACAGATCTTGACTATGATGCAAAGAATGGAGAGAAGGACACTCCACATTTTACGTGGGATGTGTAACATATGTTGAGCCACATGAAATATGTGGAGTCAACAATCTTTCCACTTTATATAGATTTATTGTCTTCATTAGAAGTCATCTCTAGAGGGGGGAGAAATGTTTTTAGTTTCAGTACAGAGCTATTTTCTTTGATTGTAAGCCATCGATCCATTTATTTAACCTCGTTTGCTGCCAGATATATGGAATTATTTTCCATTTATGTGTGTTATATTATGTTCACCATGAATTGGTAATGATGTGTTCATGCTTGCTTTTTCTGCGTAGAACTCATCGTAGAAGTAGAATTAATGTGCTAGCATATCCATTTTGTTTATTCACCTAAATAACAAGAGTGGCTTGGTTCTAGATGCACTTTCGGTGAGCATTCTGGTAAAGGGTGATATGCCAATGCATATGAGTGACAGATACTGAGTCATCATTCCACTACCATATAACAACTAACATATTTAGGGGAAACACACTAAAGTAGTTTGGTGGATACAAGAAAATCAAGAGGGATTGACTCTGCTAGATAGCACTTGAGTTCCTAGCGAATGTCCTGTTGATGCGTGTTTTATGACACACCAAACATCAGAATAAAATGCCCAAAGACACTCTATCCTCTCTTGAAAAACCACCGCGTATGCTAAGATTGCGAGAAGATCATATGGTGATTCCAAGGTTTCTTTAGTCGGGTCTCGACGTGTGGATAAGCTCAATGGCCGTTGTGATTTGCTGGTAATGAACAAGGGGACTTACGTAAAATCTTTGCAAGTTCAGGACTTAGGAAATTTATCGTTAAAGGCTCTCAATTAGGACTTTCTAGGTGGATCTCAAGTGATGCTTGGATATGCATTCAAGATGCATGGCGGACTTTAGAAGATCCCAGGATATGCAAGGCAGACTTTGAGTAGTCTTAGGATGAGCATGCTTGCTGCTGGGTGGACTTCAAAGGAGTCAAGGATGTTCTTGGGCGGACTTTGGAAGATCCAAGGATGAGCTTGCTTAGTGCATGGTGGACTTCAAGACTCTTTTGGACATCCCTTTGTGCATGGCGGACTTTCAAGGATGCAAGGATGAGCATGCTATATGCTGGGTGGACTTTAAGACTCTTTTGGACATCCCTTTGTGCATATGGCGGACTTTGGGTAGTCTTAGGATGTGCCTCTTGAATGCTGGGCGGACTTTAGAGACTTATAGGATGTGCATGGGCGGACTTCAAGACTTCCTAGTATGAGCTTCCTTGCTGCATGGCGGACTCCATGACCCTTTTGACATTTCTTCATCCTCTCTTCTCATTTTCCATGGCGAATTTCAGCCTTGAACAGATTTTCTTCATGAATCTCATCTCTTTTGAGTTTGATTTTGAACTGATTTTGCTTCAGATCTGACTGATTTTTCCAGATTTCGAATGTTTTTGGTCTGATTTTTCATGCTTTTTACTTGTTTTTTCCATATTTTTCAAAAAAATTTCAAATTTTCATTTTGATTTTCTGAGAGTTGTATTGAGTTTTTCGAACTTCTGAGTGCGTTTTCAGAACTCGGGACCTTTCAAAAAAAAAGAAAATTTCCAAAAATAGAAAAAGCAAACCCTAAAAAATAGGGAACCTCGTTTGGTCCGAAAATGCCAAAAATGAAAAATCGAAAAAACAACTTTTCCTAAAAAGTAGGAAGTCTCAGAATTGGCCGAATTTATAGTCGATCTTCGTCTCTTGGGCCTTCTGAGCGCTTCCATGACGTCTACGCACTGATTCAAGCATGAATTACTGACTCGGCTCGGGCAACTCTCGGCAAACTGACCTGAAACCCTTAGCAAAATGATCTCACGTAACCGTTGCAAGGAGACAGAACCCTAAAAACTAGCAGGCAACTGGGGGTCCCCATCAGCGATGGGGCGATGTGTGAAAAGGTCACAACATGTCCCTTCACAAATTATGCAGTCCCCACAACACTTGCTTCAACATGGTTGTCTATGGTTGTCTAAACAAGGAGCTCTTTTTACTATTCCCTAATTAAATTGTACAAGTGGTTGGATGCATACACTGCTCAGAGAGGATAACACCTTTAGTTTCTAGCAGAGTGGAAAGAAAATGCTGAAAAGGCAGTGATTGTACGTGAAGCTTGGATGCAAACAATAGACATGTTTTAGTAGGTATCCTTCTACCACTGCTTGCTATAGTTTGCTGTGAAAACCTATTTCTGTCTGTGGAAAGTAGAAACTAAGTTCTTAAGTGAGAAACTAAGTTTGTGTATAGAGAAAATTCTATTCTTGATAAAGCAATTGTTAGTAAACACCAGAATTAAGAAGCTTCCAATGGTAGGCTGAACTTCAATTTATTAAGGTGATGTGAGTGTAAAGGAAAGAGGGATGGTAATTGAAGCAAGCAATACAAGACTTGTGGGCAGTGGCACTACAAAGAGAGGTCAGAGGGATGCCAGATAAGCAGTTGTGACAGTATACCATGGCATAGGAGTTGGCACCATTAAGAGAAAGCTTCCGTGATTGCACAGACAAATCTCAGTGGAGTGCTGGAGTACATAAGTATGGATGTTGAGGAGCTAACAAGAGATAGAGTATGGATAAGAGCAGAGAATAAATTACCAAAGTTGGAACCTTGAGGTAAAGAGGGATGAGTGTTGAAGAATGTAGTGCCAAAAGTATTGAATGCTAGGAAATGGATGATGGACCATATCCATGATGCAAAGCATTAAGAGAAGGGTGCTTTGCATTTTGTACAAGGTACATGTTGAGCTGCATGAGATACATGATGACTTTTTAGTCAAATATTTGGAGGCTCTTGTAGATCTGTCAACTATATATAGGATGTTGGCCTCAGTGAACAAAATGATTAGAGACATGGAGGGGAAATGCTATGAATTTGAGTACAGAGCTATTTTCTGTCATAAGCCATGAATTGTATGTACAATTGCCATTGTTTAGATGCTATGTTATTGGTCCTGGGATGGGTTTGGGGGTTCAGCAAAACAAAATTGGGGGTTGGGTTTGTTTTGGGTTTGTCCATACAAAAAGTAAACATATAAAAATAAGAAACACATGCATATTTGCAGCCAAAAATCAGAAATATTAAATGAATCTAATATTTTTAATGCACAAGAATATTTATAACGTATAAGCTTTATACAATATAAATAAAGTTAATATATAATATTATAGCATAATAATAAGTTGATATTATTAATAATAAAATTTGCAAAATGAGATGTCTGGCTTTACATTTGCAATTGTATTTGCTTAAATGTTTTCAAGGCCTTTTCAACAAATTCTTTTTTGTGCATAACCTGCAAGCATGTCATTACAAGAGACCACATGTTATTGAGGCATTTTGTCAAACAATTCACATGCTGTGTATGATTCCACACTGGGCATAGATATCTATCAAGGCATTGGCAAGTTCTAATATCTGATAAAATTCCATTGTTAATTTTGTTTTGATGGATATCAATACCATAGTTCCCATACTTAGGCCTGTCTCAAACTTGAGAGCTTAAAAAATACTTAAATTTCTTAATTTTAAAAAAATGCAAAATACAAGTACAAAATGTATAAAATGAGTTTGGTGGGGGTCTAGGGGCAGCGCCCCTGGGATGTTCCTTTTCACAGTACAGGGTGAGGTTGATGGGTGGAGACCCCGCCACCAAGTCCAAATGAAGGCTTTCAAAACCAAACAGACCATCATGGTGCATGTCATTTTCATAATTTGTAAGAAAGCAAAAAAGCATGCTTTTTGAGTGTCACTGCATTTGCTGCATTTCTTAAAAAGTCTTGAAGCTTCATCAAGAACACCATTTCAAATTTTCTTTTATATCCTGCAATCATTCTATTCCATGATACAACATGTTTTTGAGGTATTTTGTCAAACAGTTCATTTTTCTTTGTGTATGCTTTCACATTTTGCATATATATCTACCGAAGCATTTCCAGCAACAATATTTGATTAAAAAAACCCTTTGTATTATAGTTTGATAGATGACCATACCATGATCCAAGGCTCTTATGTTGACATAAAGCTGAAGCATGTTGGCAGAAGTGAACTAACTGGTTTAGACACTTGTTTGTTACATTTAATAAAATAGTGTCAATCCTTGTGAGGATAGCTATATTTTATGTTAGCTGCAAATAAGAAATTCCATGAGAAGACATTTCATTCTGTTAGCTGCAAATAAGCCTAAAAATAGCAAGGATGAATGATTAATCAACATTAAATTAGAAAAATAGAAAAAATCACAAAAAAGTGATCAATTCGTCACAGGAGTGGAAGGAGGTGAAATTCGAGACAGGTTTGCCCAGTTTGTCTTGGACAAACCCATAGAGCATTTGTAGACCCCTGCTGAACTGAACCCAGATTTGTATCCAAGCTGGATTGGACCAGAACTTGCAAGTCCAAGGGGCCAAACTGGACATAGTTTATATGGAATTGTTTGCCATTTCTGTGCATTTTACCATATTCACTATAGAATGTTAAGCTCCTTCTGCATAGAAATTCATGATCAAAGTAAGGTTTTTGTGTTAGCATAAATTCTTGATGTGCTTTAGGTGATCATCTTGAAAAGTATGATGTGCCAGTGCATTTGAGTGACTGATACTCAATCATTAGAGCACTACCTAAAAAATGGCTAACATCCTACATGAAGTTGAAAAGTGGTAATTTAATTCAGTTTTGTATGTCTGAAAATAGGATATGAGAGACAAATTATGTAGTACTGGTGATTTGTTGACACTTGGTCAAATGTACCAACAAAAATAGTGGATAAACCTTGACATACCTTACTCAGCAATCCTTTGAGGACGCCTCTTCATTTAATACTCCATTATATGTTCAAATGTTTTATATGGAATTATTCCTCATAGATCCTTTTTATTTGGCTGTATATATTTGCATAAATTTGTAAACATCATCTTTGCATATTTTTCACAGGCAGGTAGAATGGAATCCTTCCCTGCAAATACATGTGGGGCTACAGCCCAAAATACTGCCCTTAATAAATTTGCCTCCAAATTTTTTTTAGGATAACATTAATTGCATTTCTTTTGCCATTAATAGAAGGCAGTTTGAACGATGGAAAGTTGAGGTAGGAAAGATTTACTTTGTTTCTCTGGCAATCTTAGTTTGGTCTTCCAGACTTTATCAAAATAATGACATGTATTAGAACACGATATTTCTCTCATGCCAAGTTAAGAAGCAATTTGAGGGTATTGAAACTTTTACTGGACCTAAATTAAGCAATTACTATAAATGTACAAATATGTACACATGATAATTGATGCCTGTGTTTTTTTATATCTGTATACGATGAACATTGTAGGTTCTCTTTTATTTCATGCATAAATTAACTAAGTTTTGCATTTACTGTATTACTTGATTTCCAAGTCTAATAATCTTATGAATCACATTCATTTATAAGATGATTTAAATTTTTCTCATGTCTTTGAAAAAGATAAGATATGACAGTATTGAATGCCTTATTCTCTGAAATATAGATTTTTGTCTGCTTTCCAATGTGTCTTTCTGAAATTCAGTCTTTGGACAAAAGGTTCATTGAAATCAAATTTTCATTATTTTTGTGTTAAAAGTTGAACTGCAATTGACAGTGTTCTGTTGAAGCTAAAATTAAAACTTAATTTTGTGTGGTGATAAACTAATATATAATTTCAGTTTGTTTGATAATAGTGAAATTGACACTAGGAGTTATAAACCCCAATAACAGTGATAGCATTTCCATTTTTCATCTTCCTGTTAAGATCAGTTCTTGACCAAAGGCATATCTGATGATTCCTCAAAAAACTTTTACTTGAAGTTCTGATTTTCTTTCTTAGAAAATTTTATGTTGTTTATTACATTCAGCGTTTATTTTATCTTTTAAGAGAATAGGGAATGGTTATTATTGATAGAAAACATGTTCTGATGTTTTTCATGAGATGCCTGACAGCTTAACTTCAAGACAAAGTGCTCAGATCAATGAAACAATGGCAAAAGAAGCAGACACAGTTCAAATTCCAAGGGAGGCTGCAATTGGAGCACTTGTGGAAATCCTCAATTCTGCACCTCCTCTTAGACAATTCACAGCATTGGACAGCTCAGGAGACTTATTGAAGTCGCCAAGGCCATCATTTGGGAAGGATGGAAATATACACATATTTCCTTGCAAAGCTCACACCTCTGGATTCCCGGTGGAAAATTCATACCTTAAGCTGTCAAATTCTCTAAAACAGGGAGTTACAAGCTCACGTTCTACAACTACTGTAGCCTGGGCTCTAAAGGAACTAGATGTCTTCAAGGGTATCAAGAACCAGATATTAAATAAACGTGACAATGATAGAAAACAAATCTAATTATACTCTTTACCATATGTATATAATTTGCTTATTCTAAACTATCTAATAATCTGAGATGAAATATGTCAAAATTCAAACTGCTGAGTTACAACTAGATACTTTCTGACTGGAGCCCACCTGTTTCAACATGGAAGTGGCTCATTCCTATGGTTTCACATTGCAACTACTCTAATGTTTCACATGAATTGGTGGATGGAATGTCATTGTCACTCTATGACTTCCGTGCTATTATATGTACAGAACACTATTATATGTACAGAAAATGCCCAAATTGTTGTATATTTATAACAAGTTCCTTTCAACTTGTCTTTGGAAGTCTGTTGTGCTCTCAACTTTTAGTACATTGGTTCTGGACCAAATGTTCATTTTTATAGGCAAATAGGTTTAAATACTTTCTTTAACTGAGTTGAGAGATTCATTGCTTTGGATTTGAGAACAATTTTTTTGATTTGCATGGCATATATTGAAACTATTTTCTAGCTTTGTTGCGCTCTATTTTGCTTGTTTCATCATTATGTTCCTTCAATATCTACATCCACAAAACTAATTGGTTTTGGATTCTATCTATCAAATTAATGCCAGTTACAATGTCAAAACGTGAGCAACTTCCATTTCAATCCATCAAAACCAAAAATTTATATTCATTGCAGATAAAAGTTTGCATTCATCAAGAGCTTTTCTATCTATGCTTTCTGTGTTGTGAAATTTTAATTATTCTTACAACATCATGTCTATAATGGTTTTCACAGAACATATTTTTCAATTTTCTATGTGAATTCATGTGAATCCACGATCTCAAGTAATTTTTAGTTAATGACCAAGTCCCTAGTAAATAAGCTTTGAAATGCGGACTGCTTATTTTAGTTATACTGTCCCAGACTGGAACTCACTTTTGGAGAATAAAATTGACTAGTCGCCTTATCCAGAGTTGAGACTACGAAGCTGATGGAATGTTGGGAAAAGGGCTCAAGTTACAAATTCAATTCGACCATGGTTATAGAGTTATTGTGTTCACTAGTTCCCAGAGAAAGAGCTTACATCAGGTTACGGAAGAGACTATGGTAATGAAGAAAATAACCTTATTATGCTGATAGGCATCCAGTTGGGGGTAGAGGGTAACTGTGGCCAGAATGAGTGGGAGGGAGAGGAAATAGTGGGGTTGGGAGAGACAAGAAGAGAAATTGGGGGTTTGGTGAAGGGTATCATAAAACACATTCTTTGTTACCTACAAGTCCAATTTAAAATTGGAGCGTGTTACTTGGTGGGTATGAATGTGTGCTGTAATCTTGCCAATATACAGTTCATTATCGTCATGACTGTCATAATAGGTTAGCAAAATCAACACCAATCAGCTGAAATCCTATGCTTGTATGAAACATGTGCTAGTTAATTTAAACTTGAGATAGCTCTATGTTAAAGCTAGCACTCAGCTTAAATCCTATGCTTGTATGAAACATATGCTAGTTAATGTTAACTTGAGATAGCTCGCTGTTACAGTTAGCACTCAAAAGCTTGGATATCGAGAAGACGAGAACACTAGTTTGGTACCACTTTGCTTTATGAGAAAGTTACCCTTTGAGACCAGCCTGTCAATGATCTCTTTCTTCCTTTCCTCCGCATTTGGGGCTATCTTTTACAAAAATGTCCTCCCAACTTCATTGTTATAGCTGGCACTCAAAGGATTAGTTTTTGCCTTCCTCCATGGAACTTTTACACCCCTACCACATCTCCCCTTTAGCATACCTTTTTCCAAAATAATGTTAATGTTCAGGTTAGAAACTTTTAGGTCTCATTGGTTAGATAGGAATTTCCCTTTGTTATCTTGAAGTCTTATGTCATTGAAAGCATCTTCAGATTATAAACTTTTAGGCCTTATTGGTTAGATAGGAATTTTCCTTTGTTATCTTGAAGTCTCATATCATTGAAAGCATCTTTGTTTGAATGAACCTGTCACCTTCATCCAATAAATTGTTTTCTAGTCATTTTCCAAGAGAAGAGCTTCTATCATAAAAAGTGTGCCCTATGCACTTTTTTGGACTTCCCTCCCTTTTGGCCGCTTTGACTTACTTACCTATCTTGTGTGTCTTGCCCAATCTATCTTCATTTCTTCTTTGCTAATTATACTTGGCATGAATGCCTCAGCTTTTTTGGCTTAATTTACTTTTTTTTTTCACTTTTCGTTTCCTTCTTTATCGTGTCTAGCTCACCCAATCACCTCTTCCTCTAATTCACCTATACATAATTCTAGGTTATTATGGTGTCAAACCTATACATTCAACAAAATTTGATATCTGATGGGCTCTTTTTGAGCTATTCAACCACACTAGCAAACCATGAGCCACTTGATCACACTTATTCCTTTTCCCAAATTATTGAAAAAGGTTTGTAGTGCACATAGTGTACCCAAGGAACCATGCCAATGAAATGATTGAGTGACCCAAAGGTTCAATGTTGTGTGCTCCTTCCTCGTTAGTTTATGTTTGTTTTAAAAATACACTTCCATGTCACCTGTGTTATGTGGCATTTTTCTCTAATCAACCTACAAACACATTTGTGTTTTGCAAATCCCTTTCTCTTGGGAACTACTCACATGATTTGGCCATTAATGCACTTTACATAGTTGCAACAATATATTCATGACCTCCGTTTTTCTTCAGTTTTCCTCTCAATCCTTTCATTGTCTATTTCATTTTGCTCATGTGCTCAAGCTATTGCTAAACCTTAAGGTTGCATATAACTTAAATTTTGTTCCTTCCTCACTAGTGCTAAAGGAAGATATGCTCAAGGTTTAGTTGCTCCAATTAGTAACAATTTTTTGCTCAACTCTCAAGGTTTGGGTTTTCAAAAGATTGAAGTTTTTCACGATGAAAGAAGTAGGATTTGTGAGATGTAAGGTCAATGCCCTCATTGATTAGGAAATGTTTCAAATCAAAATACTAGGGGCTTTGGGAGGACAAAGTAATGTTAGAATTGTGAAAAATACGAGTCACAAGATCAAATAATGAACAAAGACACCTTCCACACAAGAGATCTGCAAACAAATAATTGCTATATTCCTCAACAAGAAAAAGCTATAGAAGAACCTTAAGAGACTTCTAAGGAAAACAAAAGTCCTTAGAGGTTGAGAGTTCGAGAGAGGCATGAAAGCTCTAGAGAGTAGAATATTCCCTGTCGTAGGAAAAAGGTCCAATCCCAAGAAAACAAAAGTGTTGGAATATGCCCGTTTGATCTGTCGAAAAAAATTGTGCAGTGGCAGAAAATTGAGCTCGCCGTAAAAATGTCAGAAAACTTTTTCTGGCACCAATTATTTTTAAAAAACTGTGGGTCTGAAAAAGTTTGAGTTGTCGCTCAATGGCTGCTCCACTAGGCAACGTAGCTGCAAGGGCAATGCTCCTTAAAACAACATCGAGTGCTTAAAAAAAGTGCTTTTAATTTTTTTAATTTTTCGTGCCCTGGGGGCAGTACAAGAGCCGTACGACCCCTGGAGCAAAATTTTTTTGCCTTAGAAGCTTTGACGACTAAATTGAACAAATTTATAATCAAAATTCATCCAATTGGCCCCCTAATCGCAACCGTGAGGTTCTTTTCAGCCCAAAAGACTTCGAAATTGCAGCGACACTCCGAATTTGGAAAAAAACAACTGCTTCAAATCCTCGCAAATGTGACTTTATGAATCCAAATTAGGCCAAACAAAAGGAAAATCTGACTTTCTTGACAACTCTAAATCCAACAATGGGGTCCTTTTTTTGCCAAAATATACCTAAAAACACCCACCTCCAAAATTTACAAAAAAAACAAAGCGAATTCTAGATTTGAAGCCTGCAACCCTTGTTGAAGAAAAAACCTCATAAATTGAGAAGGGGTTCGCTGAATCGAGACTTTGATGCCATGTTAGAATTGTGAAAAATACGAGCCACAAGATCAAACAACAAACAAATACACCTTCCACACAAGAGATGCAAACAAAGAATTACTATTTTCCTCAACAAGAAAAAGCTACAAAATGAACCTCAAGAATCTTCAAGGAAAACAAGTCCTTAAAGGTTCAGAGTTCGAGAGAGGCATGAAAGCTCTAGAGAGCAGAAGAGAGATAATACAATGAGGGTTGAGTGCTATATAGGAGCAACCCTAAATGGTAAAGGGATTAGATCGGGACAAGTATCAACATCACATGCAATGAGACAAAATGATCTAATAATAGCTCACTTTAGTTAACATAGAAAAGCACTTAGTTAACTAAATAAAGAACTCCTAAGTTTAGCTTAGGTGCATGAGAATAAATTAGACTAATAATTAATTAAAAATTAATTAATTATTAGCCAATGCATGATTACTCTAACATGCAACACCTTTATGACAATGGACCAATGCAAGTGACTACATTTTCCACCTTAGTTTAGAGTATTTGTAATCTCACAAACAACCATCGCTTCTCTAGACAAGAATCAACAAGATTTTGAAGCAAGTGATTTGTTAGAGTACATTAATTTCATAGTTGGCATAAACCAAACCACTAGCCACATGACTGAACCATTTCAATTTCCAACCTTCATAAATAAACGAACAATGTGGATGTGTGAACATGTAAAAAACATGCATTTGGTTGTATGTAGTATTTACTTGTAAATGTGTGTAATGAGAAAATCAAACCATCATTAGTTCTTGTCTTTAGTCCATGTAAATTATGTTTATCAATCTATTTTTTCATCACTACTTAGTCACTAATGTTTTGCTAGAAAATCACAAGCGAAGTTGATATAAACAATCTTGAAATTGGGTTTGCCTCAATTGTACTCAATTGAGAAAGAATGTGAAAGTCAATGCAAGTTTGATAGAAAAATGAGGTAGTTGTTAGCTTATATCTAACACTACTCAAACTTTTGTCAATTTTAGAGTAAAATGTCTCATGGCAATTGATAAAGCTCTTTAGCTCTTAGAGAAGTTTAGAACATAAAGAAAGATAAAATTAGTGACATGGAGGATTGTTAGAAATTTGAAATAGATTGATAACCCAAGGAGCTTTATAAGAGCAAATCAAAGCCACATAAACTGGAAAAACATAAACAATGCAAACCAGTGACTCCAAGAGATGCAATGTCAAAATGACAAAATTGCATTAAGAGCTTCCAAAATATGAAAAATACAAGCTAGGTAGCGAGTTTATATAAAACTAAGGAGGGGAAGGAGATGGAAAATCAACCAATAGGTATTGACCACCAATAACCACCAATATTAAATAAAATGATGAAAAGTAAATCCTTCACCATTTAAGGGTGGATACACCTCATCACTTTATCTCCTAGTTATTAAATAGTAAACTCACTTTATTATCCTAAGCAAGATTGATAAAAGTGTAGGAAAAACCTATGACTAAGGGAAAATAAATTATCCCACTAGGAAAATAAAAACCTACACTAACACCCCCTTAAGCATAGCTTAATTAGGAGGATGTAAAAGATGACGGGTCTCGACAAATGAGGCCATGTTAGGTACCCATGTACATAAAAAATCCCCTTTAAAGAAGTCCCTCACAAATAGAGAGAGCACCCCCAGAATAGAGAGAGAAGAAGAGGACTAAGTAGCCCCCTCAAAGAGGTCCTAGATGTTTGAAATTGGATGTAGAAGATGGTCCACGATCGTCGAACAATGTTTCTCCCCTTAGAAATAAACAAAACCAAAGGTGTATGCAAACTATTTCCCAAATCTTGAAAGGAATACATTGGAAGAAAGTGCAAAATGTATGAAGTTTTTGAACTTGGCTCAGGTGTCCCCATGTTGATGTTGAAGGCTGTCATAATCAAATTCGATGTTCTAGGCCACATTTCTAAAAATAACAAATTAGAATCTCCTAGAGATGGATGTAGAACACAAACCAAAGACTCAAGTATCTCCTTTGAAGATGTCTCCTTCAAATTATGATCCAAAGTATCCACACTCATGTCAAACTATGATGAATGATCATATAACAAATGAAATAGAGGATCTATGTTTCTCTCACCACAATTGAAGAAGATGAATACAATCGATAGTGTCTCCCAAATCTGTAATATGCGTCTCCATAAACAAGTCTGAAATACCTATTTTTGGTGCACATGTTTAAAATATCAAGAGATCATTCCACAAAGCTGAATTTGTAAGACTACATGTCTTGATACAAGGAAACATTGGAAGCTTTTGAAGAAGCAATAGATGCAAGGACCAAAGAGTTGTCCTCAAAGAAAAGATATATGTCCTCAATAGTGTCATCTCGATTGGAAATGAGGGACTCCTGAAAAAACAAGAGATGTCTAATAGAAATTGGTCCCAATGGAATGAATCCATAAGACATAAATGACCTTGTTGCAATGAATCACTGGAAGCTTTCAAAGAAGTATCTCTAGAATCTGAAGTAGCAAAAGGTATTATTGATGGGGTATCAATGAACTGATTGTCCACACAACATGTGTTTTCACAAGATGGGGCAACAAACGTCTCAGATCATCCACACGAGCCTAGTTATCCAAGGAAGCATCAATTTTAGATGAAGATTTAATGTCTCTATACAATTGTTGGATGATGGGCCAAGCAGTGAAGGGGCACTCAATGTGCTTTATGTGATGTAGAGTATCCTCAAAAACAATAAGTCATATTAGTCCATAGACCATGTAATTATTGTTAAACCATGCATTTTTTTGGTCATAGTCATTTGGTGTAGGAATAAGTCCAAGGAGATAGGATAGTAGATCCTACTCAAGCTAGTGATTATTTATCCCTTGTTTCCTAGACAAATAGTTCTCTAAATTTAGCTTGACAAAAGAAGGATGGAAATAAGTTTTAAGAGATATGATTAACCCCCCCAATAAATAAAACTTTATCTTAGTTTGTGATTATAAATTGTTTGTATAATCCCCCCAAAAATGAGTGTAAAAGACACCAAAAGAACAAAAAATACACTCCCACCCTTTTCACTAGTATCAAAAATCATCCCCAAATATTACAAGGTTGGAACTTTATAGTTTACTACATTTTCCAAGATATAATGCTTAATAGGCCCATAATGGTCAAAATTACAAATTATGATAGAAAATGAACTTGAGGCAAAATATAGAAAATTAGCCTTATAGTTGTGTATTTCTATTCAATACTTTTCCAATGCTTATTCATTTTTGAAAAATGGAGCACCAGGGTGAAAGTTACGACCTATTGAAAAATTAGCAACAAATAACTTTAACCTGAAATATCTAAAAAAATGGAAAAAACTCTTTTCAATACCTCCATGGATGGAAGGTACTCATCTCTAGCTTTTTGTTGATATCTCATTCACCAAAATTCGATAACTAGGGAAAATTTATGCAAGTTTGAAATACATGCCCAATTTGGCCTATAGGGAGGGCCCTAGTAGCCCTTGGGCAACGCCATTAGCAGAGGTGGCCGCTGGGCGACATTTGGGCAGTGGTATGGTGGATGAGTCAATGAATCACTATAGAGTTTGGTCTTAGTTATTTAAATTAACTTCCTCTGTTTATATTCAAGGTTGTGATTAAATCGGTGGTCTGTGGCCTTAACCTATAGGACCCTTGGGCCCTATGCCTGTGCACTAGACACTAGGTCCTAGTGCTTAGTGTTGGGTGCTTAGCACCTATGCTCTAAATAGGCACAAAACTAAAATTTTGATTTTTAAAAAAAATTCTTGATGCAGAGTTGTAGTGTTTGGGGGGCCATATGACCTCCCAAGGATTTTTTTTTTGTCTCGATAGACTTTCAACACCAAATATGGGTGAATTTCATGCCAAAATTCATCTCCTCGACCTTCTGAACATAATGGTAAGGTATGTGAGAATAGCTAATTATGGGAATATATGAATGAATAAGCAGATGGTGAGTGCATTGAGAGGTAGGCAAGGGCTTGTAAGCTACGTGGGAAGGTGCACAGGTCTGCATTGCTGAGCACATCTATGGGTTGTTGCCTTGTCCCATGTAGGTGTGGGGAGTGGGTGAGGTGCTATGAAAAAATATATTTTTTTCTTTGTGCTAGCTGCCCTTCTTTGGTGGTGTGTTTCTTTTTTCTCTTGGACGTTGCATTTTTGTTTTCTCTTTTGAGTGCTTTTTGTGGGGCCTTGGTTGTGTACTCTGCATGGACCATGCAAGGGGTTATCTTTTAAAGAAGTTATGTTAGTGGTGATTCTTCAATCATCTATACATGAGAAGGCTATAAATTTCCTCTTGCATGCAACAAAGGAGTCGAAGAACAATCAATTTTAGAGATTATGACCAAAACCCAATGGGTGTTTGGAAAGTAAAGATCGCTTGGTGGTGGTGATCAATCCAGATGTTGTGGTCAAGAGGATGTGTTGTATTTATCTGAGCATGCATTAATATTCAAATTTATGGGGGTCTACATCTCCTTGCCTTTTTGGAGGCTTGGGTCTGTCAGAACTAGGATCTTGAAAGAGACTTGGAAATTATTTTGGGTGCCAATGGATTTTTCTTTGTGGTCTTTTCTTGGATTGCAGATTGTAATATGGTTTTAGAAGGGGGGTCGTATTTTTACAATCAGGCGAGAATTTTCATCAAACCATGGCATCTAGGTTTTGGTTCGACAGAAGAGCTTCCATCAAGGATTCTTTTATGGATTCATCTAGCTCAACTTCCAATGGAGTTTAGGTGCAAGAACATCTTGCACTCTATTGTAGCTATTCTAGGAAATCCACTGAGCCCCTCTCACTAGACACTTGACCAAAGGGTAACCTCTTTTGCTCATTTGTGTGTGGAAATGAACTTTAACCCTTTGTTGGAGCCTCTTGAAATCAAGTTAGGAAGCATGTGCTAGATTCAACAGGTGCATTATGAAGCCCTTCCTTTTCGTTGTCATACTTGTCATGACTATGGGTATTTGCAAAGGAACTACCCCAAGTTGGGAGCTAAAACCCAACTTCCATTTGGTGTGAATGCGAATAATTCCAAAGAAAAAGGAAAAGCTTCAATTTAGAATGAGGAGCCTAATTCAAATGGGTTTGTACCCATGAAATCTCGGTCGAAAGCAAAGGAACCAAACCGTCAAAACAAAGCCATGCTTAGAAAGACCTCTAGTAATAGATTTGATGTTCTTGAAAAATTTAAAGAGCTGGATGCAATGGAACATGATCATAGTTTTGGGACAAGTTTTTCAAGGTATAGATCCCATTGATCAATACACTTAGAACCTACTCTAAAAGTTGACATGCACGAAGCTTCAAAGGAAAGAGATGTTCCTTATTTGCTCCATATTAAGTTGAGGGCTGTTGGGGGAGACATTGTGGGGGTTCTAGTGGATGATTTGGTCCCTACCCCTTGGGGGAGCTTCCTCGCAAGCATGTAGGTATTGATGGGATAAATGATTTGGAGATTGATTTTGGGCTCAAGGATGATGGTAAGAAGAAAAATGCGCCACTTCTTGGAATCTACTAGAAGAGCTTAAAGAAGGGGACTAGTGATAAAATGGGTAAAGTAGGAAGGAAAAAGGAATTGGAGAAGATTAAGATTATGGGAGTCTTTGGTGAAATTTGGTGTTGTTAAAACATTGAACTCTCGCTTTGCTGCCTCTCATAAATGATTGTGATCTCCTAGAATGCAAGGGGTTTGAGTAGCGTCCCTAGAAAAAAGGCTACTCGTGAGTTAGTTCGGGAACACAAACTTGATATTCTTTTCATTCAGGAAACCAAGCTTCATGTAGAAGATATGATGAAGATTAAATCCAAAATTTGGAGGGGTTTTTTCCAATGTGTTGGCTCTCAAGGATTTGTTGGAGGTGGTGTGTTTATGGGACCCCTATAGGATCATGCCTATGATGAATGGCTAGTAGGAAATCTCTTTCTCTGCTGGCATCTTGTTTTGATTTAGGTGCAGTGATTCTTTTCACCTATGTGTATGCGCCTAACCATTTTATAGGTGAGACTTTGCTTTGGTCTCACATCAAATTTATTTTCTCTCTTACTCCCCGTCCTTGAGTTTTGGTAGGAGACTTTAAGTCTATATGCAACTTCGGGGAAAAATTGGGGGGGGGGGTTAGTTGTTTGGGGCCTTCTTCTTCCTTGCTAAAGGACAACATCACGTTTCTTAATCTAGTGGATGTTAAACCCATTAATGGAACTTTTACCTGGAATAATCAAAGACACGGTGAAGGATCTATTTTTGAGAGGCTTGATAGGTTTCTTGTTTCCGTTGAATGGATTGGCGATAACTAGGCCTCTTCCTCTAAAATTTTGGGGTGGAAAGGGTCAAATCACTAGCTGATTAAGTTATCCTCCTCTCGTTTCTCCTTGTCTAAGCAACCCCCCTTTAAATTTCAACTGATGTGGCTCTAAGACCACAACTTGCATCAACTTGTGGTGCAGTGGTGGTCTGAAGGGGGGCCTTCCTTTGGTATTGCAATGTTCTCATTTTTCAAGAGGCTTCAATTTGTCAAATTTAAGGTGAAGAAATGGAATAAAATGGTTTTTGGTAACCTCTTTCATAGGAGGAAGCAAGTTTAGGATCATCTGGATAATATCACGTTCAAAATCAAGGAAGAAGGGATGATAATGAATTTGCTTAAGGAAGAAACCAAATGCTCAAGGGAACTACAAAAGGAGATTTATTGGAAACATAAATCTCAAATCAATTGGCTTTAGGAAGTAGACATGAATACTGCATTTTTCATAATTTGGTAAAGGCACATAGAGGTGGGAATATTATCATCTCTCTCATGTCAGCTCAGGGGAACAATTAATTTCACATCAAGCTATTATAGAGGAGGTGGTCCGATTCTACTCTTATCTCTTCTTAGAGGATAGTCCACTTGTTGTGGATGAGGAGAACCTAGTTTTGGCTTGCATTTCCCCTTTGGTCTCAGTGGATATGAATAATTCCCTTCTAGCACCCATCTCTTTGGGGGAACTTGAAGATATAGTCTTCCAGATGAAGAAAGGTAAGGCCCCGAGCCTTGATGGTTTTCCCATTGAGTTTTTTGAGGAATTTTGGGATACCATCAAACTGGATTTGTTGGAGGTGGTTCGTGAGTGTCACAAAAGCAAGCAGATGCACATGACTATTGAATCCATCTTTCTTGCTTTAATACCTAAGAAAGAGGGTGTCAATTCCTTATATTATTTTTGGCGGATTGTGTTGTGCAATGTGACCTTCAAGATTATCACTAAGCTGATTACTAAAATACTTAAGAGGTGTTTGAATCCATTGACTATCTAAAATAGGGAGGTTTTGTTAAGGGTAGGCAGATTGTCTATGGTATAGTGGTGGCAGCTGAAGTTATTCATTCCATGTCCTCTCCCAAAGAAAAATTCATGTTCATTAAATTGAATATGTCTAAAGCCTATGATACAGTCAGGTGTGTTGAAAAATGGAGGTAATTATGTAGCTTTTAAAACTTGTAAAACTATTATACTATAGATCTAATTAAGTGTTCTTTGCTACAATTTCTTTGTGGATGATTATCTATTTAGATTGATTTTACCATTTGTAGAAGTAGACAAAATATTGTAGTAGAATAAGACCATAAGGAAACAAGAACAAGGACAATAATCATTCAAAGATGAAAACATATTGTGTCTTCCCAAGAAACAAATGATTTCTGTGATAATATTGAAAATACACAACAAAATTGGCACACAAAACCTAATAAACCAGACATGGAACAAAAATAAAATGGTGTAGAATTTGATGCCTTTGATAGGAGAAACATGAAGACTGAAGTACAAGAGCTACCAAGTCCTATCAGGAGTTGTCATGAGCTAAGTGGAGCATGTAAAAAGGTGTTCAAAAACATGTATGATAGCCCAAGAGAGTATAAAGGTCACATATTGAATGACAGTCATTCTCAAAAGAATGATGATAGTGGTAGTCATAGAGGTATAAGGGTTCAATCTGGATTTCCATCATGATATGAGAAGCAGTGCACAAATGAGAAATAAGTCCAAGAAAAGCAGCAAAAGGATTGAAAATGGTATGAAATATCCATCAAATCATGATGTATAACTATGGGAATATTACTAAGTGTACAACCCTCTAAGTAGTGGAGTGCACTGGGAATGAAAAATATTCTAGTATCATAAGTAATTCATCATGAAATGAATGGGGAAGGCTACAAAACCATCAGGAAAGGTGCAGTGAGCCAAGAATAGTGAACAAGAATAGTCAGGCACTCAATAAAGAACAAACAAGATGTAGCTATTCTTTTCAAATCTCAAAAGTATGAGGAATCCACATAACACCAAAAGGAAAGTCATAATTCTCATGACCTATGAAGAAAACTATATGCATCAAGAAAGGAAGATAGTCATGAGAGAAAGAATGAAGGCAGATCTTTTAAAGTTAAGATAACACCATCAAATGTGAAAGAAGGGACCATATCAGAAGTTGGGACATATGCATCGAGTTCAATAATGGAGAAAGGAACTTCAAAGATATGTAGAAGTAAAATTCTCTCATAAAACCTAGTCTCAAGGTGATCAACTTTAAATGGAAGTAACACTTTTTTTTATGAAATCATACCCAAAATTCATGAACATGAACATATATGGACTATGGACATGAAGTTTTCAATGAAGTGCAGGAACAGTGAGCTATAGGTTTATCTTCATTTTATCTACGAATTTGAAAGACAATCTGTAAGATAGTGTCATGAAAGCATCATATCATGGACAAATGAAAGAGTATCATGAATAGAATCATGTATCTTTGAATCAATAGTGCTATCAAAAAAAGTGGAGATAGACATGGGTACCATGTTTTTCAAGAATTATCTTATAATCAACAAACAAAGTAAGGATAGTTTTCCAATGCCACTTTACTAGGGGAATCATTTAGAACATGCTTAAAAAATCAACAAGTTTCTATAACATACAAAGAAAATTCTATTTTATGTATTTGATGAGCCAAGGCCGGCTGTAACTGCACCATGTGAATACCCATGTTCTCTATATGGCAAAGGATAATTTCAAATGAAAAGGTTATGGTACAGTGATCTAGTATAATGCAAAAGTAGTGATCAAAGGTGGAAGACCTCATACACCAAGACAAAGAGAGATCATAGTCAAATGGTCTTGTGGCAGATGAATGGTTTGTTAACTATGACATTCATAACATAAAGCATCATGACTTGGGAGGGACTGCACATTTCCAGCAATCTGTCTTCTAACAAAAAATTATGCCTTTGTTTACCATTCTTTGGTTATGCTAACCAGGGTATTGCAAGTGTTAAGAATCATAACAACAATATGTGTAAGGGGTTACCAGTTTGTACACAAATCTGGAACAATTTAGTTTGTTCAATCCATGAAGGTCTTTGACATGTTGGATCCTAAAGGAAAATTACTTGTAAGTATAATAGAGAATTTTTTTTGGGGGTTCCAAACCCTCAAAAGAATTACCAAGAACCAATGTTTTGCTTGTGTTAAGTATGAGAAATGAAGCCATGGCCGAGATAGTGCCCCCAAAACATAGAGAGCTCTTTTTATTTGCTAAACCCTTGTTCTGATAGCAAAAATGGTGATATACAAGAGGTGCAGAGTATTGAAAAAACAAAATGCAAACGTATGTAAATCCTTGAGTTAGGGTTTCTATAGAGAAAAATTCTCACCATTATTAAATGAAAGGAAAGCCCTCAATATTAATAGTGTAGACCCATTGAGGCCGAGTGAAAGTATGGGGAGATTTTTTCCTTTTTTTCTTCATGCAATGCATAATGGAGTTACCATGACCTATTTCAAAAAGAGGAAAAACCCAACACTGCAAATAGAGGCTCAAAAGAGAAGTATTTTACTCACAGAAGCAGAGAATGCAATTTTCAACAACATCAAACTGACTAGGGTTTCAATTATAGTGAGCCTGTATCTTTATGGTGAGATCGATCCTTTATTTTCTATGTTTTCCATGAAATAGTAAGCTACAAGCTTGGGTTTAAAACCCTCTTTCTAAAAGTTCAAATGAAAATACAAGATACATAAAAAACAAAGAAGCCTTAGAGTTTGAGCAAGGTGGAAAGGCACCCAAATATGCAAGGATGGCCGCGACCATGAAGATTTGGATGGCCATCACAAACCCAGAAAATGAGAAGAGACTGCAAACCCAGTTTGTATGTTCATAGCCACTACTTGAGAAAGGGAAATATTCAAGTTTATGCCATGAGAAAATATTCTGAAACAAGAGAGAATGCGAGAGAAGCTATGACTTCCATCAAAAATACACAAAGATTCATCCATTTTCTTCCACAAAAGGCATAAAGAGTTTATCATTTTATTCAAATGAGCTCAAATTGAGCTTATTTAAGAAGGAAATGGAAGATTCAAAGAATGGGAGCTTACACTCTTTGTTATTGTGAAGAAATACATGAAAGGTCGCATGCTTTCCCTCAAATTTTCCTCTCAAAGGTTCAAACCAAGCTCTCTAATGGTGGCCAAGAGCAAAGTATATCAATAGGAGTCACAAACATAAATAAATGCATCATAAATATACCATGGCCATGGCTAGGAAGGCCAAAAATATGCTCAAAATGGAGGTCGACATGTAAGATTTCAATAAAGTAACTTACCTCTGCAATTTTCCTTCAAGAATCCTCAGGGAATCCCACATAAACAACAAGAAAAGTGCAGATTTCAAGCTCAAAAACCCTAGGTTCAATGGCGACTAGTAGCTGAACAGTTTCATAAAAAAATCCAGATACAAAATGAATGGTTGAATGGTGAGGAGGGCTCACCTTTTGTGTTTAGGATTTGATTGTGCCCTAATTCGAATGGGATTTTTATCATTGTTTTAAGTCAAAAAAGCCTTCACTAATTGCTTGTGTTTGTCTTTGTATCTATGTCGAACCTAGGATTATGCCTTAGGAACATTTGTGCCTTAGGAGTTTTTCTAGTTTTTATTTGAAAATCAAATTCCTTGGTTAATACCCTTCATGCTATTAAATCATTTCCACAATTTGCATACCTAGGCAATTTCAATCCCTTAGTAATTTTTATGACTTTATCATATGTGCCTTAAATACCTTTTATGATTTTTGATAAAATCATGTGATTATGTGCTTTTAAGTTTTCTTATGATTTTGAAGAAATCATATAATTATTGGCTCCCCATGTATTTTGCTAACTTAGGCTTTATGCCTTAGTTATTTTTTGGTTTTTGAAGAAAATCAGGCATAATTCAATACCTTTGCATTTGTTTGAAAATGTAAAACATTTAGCTAAGTGGTGTAGTTGTATGCCACTTAATTAGCTGTTATTTAAATGCATAATAAGGTCCATTATGCTTTTGCAAACACATGAAGAGAATGAGTCAAAGCATCTTGGAGACATAATGATGATGGACCAACATGGGGAAGGTGTGTAGGTTGTGTTTGACTGATTTTGGAGGGAATGGACCATTTAGAGGTAGTTTTGTCATGCTTTTAGTATGCCTTGGGGTCATGGCTTGACTTTTCTACATTTTGGTGACCTTTTGGAGGGGTATTGGAAGCTTCTTTTTTGGCCTTTCTGCTGCATCCGTCCAAAATCTTTTAGAAGGGCATGTGTGGGGTAGTTGTTTGAATTTTGCATAAGTAATTTCAAACATAATTTTTGAAGTTAGTTCTTTCTTTCTAGTAGTGTTGTAACTCATCTTTGGAGTTATATTCAGTAGGAGTAGTATTGTAACTCTTGGACATATTTGTATATCAGTGAGTACCATGGATATCAATGATATTGAATATTCTGCCTTCTCATTTTATGCTTTATTGTGTGCATCTAGTGGTTGATCAAATTACTTGTGAAATTTAGCTTTTCCTTGTAATTTTGTCTCATGTTAAGCTCCTTTTTGTAGAAAAGTATGTTGTTGTAGGTTATAAGTTATGTTACGAATGCAAATGCTTTTAGTTGTGAAATTTCTTTCCTTTTAGGAGTTTAGCTTTAAAACCTTCTTATAAAACACTTATACAAGAATGCATACAAAATGAGTTGTGTAAGCCAATATTTGTCATTGTTTGAACTATGTGCAAGTTTTTTGCATGTCTTAGTACTTGGTGCATCACCTTTTAAAAGTATTCAGTTAATCTTAGTTTATGTTCCCTTCTTACTATTTCCTCAGAAAAGAATCAACTTAGCAATAGTTTAGGTGACATCAATTAGGAGCCAACATTATCTAGAGGTCCATTCCAAGCTTAGGTGACCCATATCCCGGGAGTGTTCCCATTTTTCTCCAAATTTGTTAAGTTCTAAAACGTAGTAGGGGTGTAAATTTGAAGAGTTAACAGTTTTGGCACGCCCAGTGGGACTATTCTAATCAGTACAGTTTAGAAAATATGTGTTTTTTTGGTTTTGATATGCATCTAACATTTTTCAAGCCTTTAAGAGGTTAAATTTTCATATCTGGCAAATCTGAATGTGGAAAGTAGCAAAAAAAGTAGTGCTGCAAATAGCTTATACAAAAAATCCAGACAAGAGGAAGTTCTGTTCCTTTTTAATATTTGTAGCTATCACAACCTAGGAGAAGATGCAAAACAACAAAAATAGTTACTATTTCATCAAGGAAAAAAAATTTCAGCTCCACTTACAGTGAGAGTTTCAAATCCTCCTATGAGGTAGCAAATTTTGGTTCCACCAATGGCAGTTCCAAGGAATCAAGCCTTTGTTACTTTTAATGGCTAAATTTAGCTCAACATGATGATATTCCTGTTGCCTGATTTTCACCTATGGGCTCAATCAGGTAGGAAAATCTATATTAGGTGTTCATGAAGGCCAAATGGGGACATTATTGTGCAAGATTAAATCATACATTTGATGCTAAGTCACAAGGAGCTCAGTTGGAAAGCTTGCCTTAGTCAAGTTGGGCATAAAATTACTCTAAGGAGAAAGTCGACAAGATGATGTAAGGTCTTGTCGACTAGCAGGGTTTCTATTCATTTTTGAAATGTCCCAAGTTGGCCAGACATTTTAATCACTGTGGGTTTTCATATGTCTCCCCGACATGTTGAAGTCTCGCCGACTGACTACACCATTGGAGTCTCACCGAAGGATTTTGCCTTTGGCATAAGGTCCTGCCGACGGATGGAGGTCTCGGCGAAAGCTTGTGCCTTCGCTATGATGTCTTCCCGACCGAGGGTAGTCTCACCAAAAAAAAAGGCCTCAGTGTAATGTTTGGTGCTCGGTGTAAGGTCTTGTCGACCACTGATCGTCTTTTCGAGAAAGAAAGGGCCATCGGTAAGACTTTTGTTGTCCGCTGTGAAGTCTTCCCGACCGGTGGGAGTCATGCCAACAATTATTCACTAGGCCATCATTGGAGATAAAGTGTTACATTCGCCATGAGGTTTCACTGATAGTGAAAGGTCTCACCGAGAGGGATTGATATCGACATAATGTTTCACCGAAGGTCGGGGATCTCACCGAAGAAATAGGAGCTCGGGGAGATGTCTCGGCGAAAAAAGATGTCATTGGGGAGAAAAGGTGGAGCTCGTTGAGATGTCTCGGCGACCAAATGATGTCTCACTAAAACATAATTCCTTTGGTGTAGGATGGTGGTCTCGGGGAGATGTCTTATCGACACAAAGAAGTCTCGATGAAAGAAAGGAAGCATTTTCGACATGATGTCTGGCCAACTACTGATGGTCTCGCTGAAGGTTTTTCCTTTGGCATAAAGTCTTGCCGACATAGCGATGTCTCCCTGAGAAATGGAGCTCAGGGAGAATGAGGGAGCTCGCCATAACGTCTCGCTGACATAGGGATGTCTCCCTGAAATGAGGTGAGCTCTTGGCGAAGGAAAGTGAGCTCGTCGAGAGAGTTTGACATTGGTATAATGTCTGGTCGATAGGGTGAGGTCTTGCTGATAGTGGGGTCTCGGTATAGTGTTTTGAGCTCGCTATGAGGTCCTGCCGAAAGAAGGGAGTCTTACTGATAGCGATTAGCTTGCCCACGGAAATGGATATCGGTATAACTCCCATAGCTAGATAGGAGGTCCCATCGACAGTCCCAAGCTATGTCAATAGCTACTATGTGATGTGCTCACATCAGGGAGACAAGATTAGTGTCTCACCGACATGCGATTCAATCTAAGCGACCTTTGACCATCTAGTGATCCCATGCAGCATCTGTTCAACCAATCGAAGGAAGCTACAGGCAAGCCGTGGCAGTTTGATCCCTGTGCAGAAGATCTACAAAACATAATTGACATGAATCTGATCTGAGAATAAAGCGATGGATTAGTTCGATATCTAGAAGGTGTCATCAGTAAATAGAAAGGAGGAGACCATAGAGACAGCTGGGATGTCAACTGGCAAGGGTGGATAAACATTAATGATAAGGGCTTCAAAGCATTCAAGTAGCTCGACAGAGGAGGATTGAAGAAGGACACGAGGACCAAAAGTTAATGCTGCAAAAGATCTTAAACCTTCCCCTGAGGGCAATCTGTCACCAAGATGGACACAAGGATGCAATCAGATGCAGAATTAATTTCATTAAAAGATCTAAGGGTAGATCTTTATGAATGCGATATTTTGTAAGCCCAGAGGGGCCGACATCATTTTGTATATATGGCATTTTTGCCTTCTTGTAAAGGAGTTCTCCTTATGCTTTTCTGAAGTTAGTGACTTCTGTAGTCCTTTCTCAGATTAACAAACTTCTGTAACTCATTTTGGAGCATGATATATGAAATTTACCTTGGTTACCATTGATGGTTCGATTTGCCTTCTGGTTCTTGCAAAAATATTGTGCATTTTCAGCTGATTGATCAAGCTACTTCATGAAATCTATCTTTTCCTTATAGCTTTGTCTCATGTTTGCATGCCTTTCTTTGCAAAAGTAGTATTATGTAGGTTACAAACTGTGTTTACTTAATTACACATAAGATTTTAATTTGTGCAAATCTTCTTTTCCTTCTTGAAAGTGTGTGCATGTCAAACCTGTTTGTGAAATACTTATGCATAATCTATAGAACTTGTTGTGCAGTCCCATATCCATCATTAGTATTCAAGTGTAAATTGAGTGTCTTATTGTTCTTATCAGTCTTGTCAATTTGGTGTATCACCATAGGATTTAATTTTCATTTTTATGCATTCTCCTTTTCCCTTTCCCTTTACAAAATCAGTAGTTTAGGTGACACCAAAAGGAATCCGGCCTTCTACGGAGGTTGACCTCTGTCTATAAGTGACCCATAGCTTTGGTGGTCTTCCCATGTTACACTGAGGTGTTGAACATCAGGTTCAACAAGGGTGCGACTTCAGGTGATAAAATTTTCTATGGCTGCCCTCAAGAATATTCCATATTTTACAGGTGAAGATCAAACCACATCAATTGAGAACATCAAAGATGTATCAAATCTATGTTCATTGCATCATATAACACAAGAAAATGTTGCTTTGAGGCTGCTAGCAACATCTTTTAAGGGGAAGGCACTTCAATGGTTCAGGGGTTTAACAATTAACTCCATTAGAACATGGGATGAACTAGGTGAAGTATTATGCAAGTAGTTTGAAGATAAGTATGACGACTTGTCATTAGTGGAGCAACTTACCACTATTAAGAGGGCTCCCCATGAACGGATGATGGAATTCAACTTCCGTTTCCAAAGAGCATGGGACAAAATTCCAGAAACTACAAGGCCTTCAACTGAGTATGCATTTCTTTACTTTTTAAGAGCTTTAAATAGTGAAATTGTTATGATACAGTTGATGGGTGGAAACACATTGCCATTATCTTATGATATAGCTGTAAGGGCCAAAAATAACCTCATACAAGTTGGAAGAATTTCTCCTAGGCCTCCTATGCCCATATTGCCTGATATGCAACCTCTTATGACCTTTCCAACACCTCAAATAACCCCTTTACCAACTACTATTAGCCAAGAGATTACTATCCCAAGTCCATCTCTGGAATTGCAAGAGATTAAAAACAATCAACAAAAGATTGAAAGTATACTTTAGTCCTTTGGCAATGAGCTAGTGAGCATTAAAAAGCAACAATTTTAAGGTTTTAAGCCTTACCGGCCTCAAAACCAAGGTCAAAGTCATCCATATCAAGCTAACAAGCAACCATATTAGGGTAATTACCAAGGTGCAAGGCAAAATATCAATCCAAATCTTTTTCAGCCATACAATCTAGCTCCAATCAGTCCAACTAGAGACATTGTACCTGTCCAGAATAACCTTGCAACAGATTATGAGTGGTGTTTTCCCTACAACTAGCCGCATAACCAAGCTACATGTTCAAATGGGTTTATCAATCAAGAATTTATGGTACAAAATGTGTCAAGTGTGCATAACGTGCCTAATGATGAATCTCCATAATAGTAGGATCTCCCTACAAGTGATACAACTCTCCTATATTTGAAAGGAGAGGAGTTTTGTGGAGTGAATAGAGATGATTCTCCAATAGCATCCAATACTAGAGTCAAGAAGAGGGATTTTGATATTGGACAAATAAAAAATAAGGACAAAGAAGATGTTGGTCCATCCAATCCTCAAGTAACACACATCTTACAGAGAAATCCATAAGGAACCAATAGTGAACAGCTTGGGAACTAGCCCCAATCAACCCACTTGTAGCCAAACCCTATTGTTGCAAGGACCCATCAAATGGTAAATGTTGCTGCACCTTTTAACATTATTGAATTCATGAAGAAAAAAAATATAACCATGACAATGTGGGATTCTCTATCCATCCTAGGTCAAAAGGATTTATTGCAATCTACCTTAATTGACTTAAGTGTTTCAAGTGATGTTCTAGTAGGTCAAGTCAAGGCTATTTTTACAAATACACCTCAAGATAGCAGTAAGCAGCTAGGTAAAGATGTCAAACCTCCCCCTTTTTATGTATCTTTGATAATAGGGGACAATTTGGTTCATAATTGCATGGTAGATTTAGGGGCAAGTAGTTCTATCATGCCCAAACAAATTCCTGATAGGTTAGGATTTAAATATCAGCCTCTTAAAAGGGGAGTGGTCCAACTTGATGGGACAAACATTAACACCATAGGTTTCATTAAGGGTTTAATCCTTACTTTACATGATTGCCCCAAATTTTCCATCCCTCAGGATATATCTGTCATTGATTTACCACCTCATTTTTCCTTATGTTTGTCAAGAGATTTCACAACCAAAATAGGAGGTTACTTGTCCTCAGATTGGTCCCACATGATATTTAGGGCTAGATATGGGACAAAAGTGATCATTAAATCTGAGTCACTTTCCAAAGATCATATTGAGCCCTATGTACCAAGTGTTGTTAATGCCAACTGTGCTAGTTTTGATGATAATGGGCTTGCTGCTACTCAAGAATTACAAGCTAAAAGTGTACCAGATATACTCTTAAATGAGTGGGAAGCAAAAAATATTATGGATAACCCAAATGAAAACATTTAAGAAAATGGTTTGGGTGTGTATATGCTACATGAACCTAATGCAATTATCCCAAACCTCAAAAAGAAGTTGGAACAACAAGATGAAGAATGGAAAATGTTTTTTGATGGCTCTAGAAGCAAGAATGGAGCTAGTGGGGGTGCAATGCTTGTGTCCCCACAAGGTGACAAGTATTATTTTTCTTTTAGATTTGCTTTCTCCTGTACTAATAATATTACTGAGTATGAAGGATTGATTCAAGGGTTGGAATGGGCTAGGAAGAGGAAGATTGGCTGCTTATAGGTATATGGTGATAGTGAGCTGATTGTAAATTAGGTAATTGGTTTGCATGTTACAAAAAATGATGTTTTGAAGTCCTACAAACATAGAGTGTGGGACATAATAGAAAAATTCACTGCTTTCAACTTGGTTTATATTCCTAGGAATTAGAATAAACATGCAGATAGACTAGCTACAATAGGGGCTCAGTTTGATATACCTAATAAGATTAGGAAGGAAAAAGTGCAGAATTATGTCAAGGTAGTTGTTAGACCTTATATTCCTAATAATAACATTCACTGGAATTTTTTTGAGAGTGATGAATAGGTTTTGAGTTTTTTGCTACAAGAGGATGAATTTTCAGTGGTAAACCAAGATAAGCTCAAGCAACAATATGATGATCAAATCATCCAGTTGAGGACTAATAAGATGCCCAAGGGTCTAGTCACCTTGGAATCCATCTTTAGCACTCATGATCGGCTCAAAAAGAGTAAGATCAACATGTAGGTCAAAGAGGAACATTATGAAGAGCTTGAGATATTCAAAGGTAAGCTCCTTAAAATTGGTAAAATCTATTCACAAGAAGATAGGCAAGCTTTTATTGCTCTTTGTCAATAATTTCAAGATGTATTTGCATGGGAATATTTAGATTTAAATGGTTTTGATCCCCAAATTTCCCAACATTCCATAGAATTGGAGCCAAATGCAAAACTTGTTAGGCAGAAACAAAGGCCTTTAAATCCCAAACTTGAGCCTCTTATGATAAAATAATTGAACAAGTTGGCTAAGGGAGGCATCATTTTCCCAATCAAACATAGCTCATGGGTCTCTAACCTTATGCCAGTTAGAAAGAAAAATGAAGAAATTAGGCTCTGTGTAGACTTTAGAGACCTCAAGAGAGCCTCATTAAAGGAGCATTATCTGCTGCCCTCTATGGAGCAGCCCTCTATGGAGCAGATTCTATAAGTAGTAGCTGGTTCAGAAAGATTCTCAATACTTGATGGTTATTTAGTCTATAACCTAGTCTTAGTTAAAGAAGAAGACTAGTATAAGATTGATTTTACCATGAAATTGGGCACCATGGCCTATAAAAGGATGCCATTTGGCCTATCCAATGCTGGTGCCACTTTTCAAAGGGCAATGGACATGACATTTCAAGATATGATTTATAAAATTGTGCTCATTTACCTTGATGATATAATAGTGTTTTCTAAGAATATAGATGAGCATCTTTCACATTTGAAGCAAGTATTTAAGAGGTGTAGGGAGTTTGGTATATCCCTCAACCCCCAAAAATGCATTTTTTTTGTCCATGAAGGCAAGCTTCTAGGACATGTAGTGTCAAAGTAGGGGATCACCATTGATCTAGAAAGAGTAAGTGCCATTCTGGATTTGCCTTTACCCAACCATAAAAAGGGGTTGCAAAGTGTTCTTGGCAGAATTAATTTTGTTAGAAGGTTTATTCTTGATATTGCTAATCTCTTGAAACCACTAACTGCCATGTTGAAGAAAAATGGAAGTTTTGGCTGGACCAGGGAGGCCAAACACAAATTTGGATTTATAAAGGAGGCCTTATCAACAACTCCTACTTTGGTAAATCCAAACTTTTCAAAAGACTTCATTTTGTATGCCTTTGGTAGCATAGACACCATTTCTACAATGTTGGTACAACAAAATGATGATGGGGTAAAAGCACAAAACTATGTCACACTTTTGGCCAAAAAAGTAATTCCGAATGAATTACTTTCAGATGACACGTTTTCAGCCGAGAGGGTTTCAGTTGAAGCCATGGGGCATGACATGGCGCCTACGTGTCGGTATTCTTTCGATCGAGTGGATTTTGGCTGAAACCTTCTTGGTCAAAAAGGTGTCGACTGAAAATGTCAAAATAAAATAATAATAAAATAACAGCCCGACCATTTTGAATGCTCAGGCGAAAGGGTTCAAGACAAGAGCTCGTCGGCTGAGGTCAAGACCAACAACATCCATATATACCCAGGTTCTTTCCGTGGTTGTTTGATGTATTCTTTGATTCCAGTTTTGTGTGCTGTATTTCATCTGAGAGATTTTTGTGATGTATTTGGAGTTAGGGTTTCATTGATTTGTTGAAAGAAATTCTACTATTCCATTTTATTGGCTAAATGTTATGAAAATTTGTGTTTTTTGTGATATTGATGAAGGAAATACATAGATTTGGTTATGATTAATTCATAACATTATCATATTTTGTTGTTTAAACCGTTTGCTTTGGTGGATTAGAAATTTGGGGTTTTGTGATAAAAAGACGATAAAATCTCCATAGCCTTCTCCTTCTTGAAAGAGCCCAGTTTGACACAGCCTGTTAGAAGGCTTACAAACAAACTTAATAACAATTTTTGCATATGCAATACACTGAAATCTAAATGTTTAAAAATAGTGACTATAAACTGAAAGTTGTAAGAAGAAACACTTTAAAAACCCCTAAAACAAGTTTTGAGGTGATCTTTTATAGCTAACCTAAGGAACTGACATTGAATAGAAATTGTCGCTATACCCAGAAATCTATGCATACTGCCTCCAATATATTATTCTCATAGAAATATCCATAGGCTCTACCTAATACTGCTTACAATGATATGGAAATTCATAAATTTTGAAAACTTGTTCTTACTCTTCACACAAGATCCATACATAAGTGACGTTTTATGTTTCGGCGAAGGGCCATGGGAAAATTTTTAAGCAGGGATTCTTCGTCAACTCCCTTAATTGCCATCCATTTGTATTGATCATACCGCCAAACACACTCCCGTAGCTCTGAAGGAAGCTGTTGGTGTTCTATCCATTCTTCAGTGTTAGTTCACTTAACTCTCCATTCTTCTAACCTTACTGTAATAGATTGTAGGTAGGTTTTCCAATAAAAAAACTATTTAGTTATTGCATAAGCATTGAATCAAAGTTGGAAGTCATCTCAAAATGCAAATGTGTTTGTCTTTGCAATCACTTGTTATAGCTTAAGAAAATCCAAATATGGTACCAGAAAATGTTAATGAGAAACTAAGCAGAAAGAGTTTTATCACTATAAGATAAAAAGCAAGTGTTGAATCCTCTTTCAGAAGCTTACAAATGGAGAGGGAAGATGCCAGATTATCTATAATTCAAGTACAATTATTTTTTTTGAAAATAATGGATCCTATAGAGAGACCCAAAACATCAACAACTTATATCTATGCAGGTCATTTTAGAAAATCCACACTCGGTTATACACTGAAAACAAATTACAATCAATCAAAAATAAATTATTTTTGCATTTAGTTACAATAAAGAGGAAGCCTATTTGTAGGATACTTTCAGTGCTCTTAGGAAGGAAAAGAGTGAATAGAGTTTTAGGATACAACATGTATCATATTTGTGGAAAATGGGCTTATATATGAATTTCCAGAGAACATAAGTATCATCATTATCATGACAATTGAGAAAGTTGATTAGTTCTCAAAGGCATATGCATTTACTTGTAACTAATGCAATGTCCATAGGATTGACATCCAACTGGAAGTTTTAGATCCTTAGTAAGGAAACCAAGGATCTTCAGCCTAAATTCATTTATATCCCATTTCAACATTGCTATAGAGAAGTCAGTAGACCTGCTGACTATTTGGAAAGCAAAGGTGTAATATGGGATACATTGTCCATAAAACAAGCTTCAAATTAGATAAAAATGGTTTGGTTTGGAAGCCCCCCTAAAGGATACGCTAACATTCTAAACAAGAACAATGAGAAAGCATATGCGAACAAGGCTAAGGTTAAAAGAACCTAGGGGTATTTATTTAAACATCATTTATATCACATCAAATCTTTATTCACTCATTGAAGAAATTTCCATCAATTTGGGGAGTGGCAGTACAATGCATAGTAGTTGATATAAAAAATCATCATGTTTGAGGCATATTGTCTGCAAGAATGGAATAGTGTCCACAATCTTCTCATCACCTCTATTTTATTTGTTGTTCTCCTACTTTGTTCCACACATTTATTGTCTATCTTAGCATTTAGTTGGAATTTATTTCCTTGTATGTACTTGCAGAAGTATTCTAGTGGGTTATAGAAGATCATCGTAGGATGCAGTGAGAATAAAGACTTATGAGGCACACCATAAGTTGGTGCAATCTCTAATAGAAGATTGAAAAATATCCTCTACATTGAGGATGGAGGCACTTTGGGCATGGTTTAGGTGTTCCTTGCTTATGTAGTCAAGGTTAGGGGGCCTTATTAGGCTACCCAACCTCACAGCCATAACCATTCATAACACACACAAACACAAATTAAACAAGAAACAAATACAAATCATTTTATTCCTGCTTCAGAATTAAGTTACTTTTTAGACAACTTAAATTAAATTATTAAATTATTTCCTTAGCTCAAAAAGGGGACATGATAGTTTGCTTGGAAAATTAATTTTTAGACATACATGTGTACACAATATATGTAAATGCGTGTGTATGTACATACATACATTTTGCCTAAATTTACATTTCTATAAATTAAAAATTGAAAACCCCAAATTTGTAGTTCACCATGTGTACATGTACATGTATACATTATGTACATAATGCATGTACATGTATCTGTACATATATATGTACATGTGTACATGTATGTATGTATTATATATACATATGTGTATGT
Organism: Sequoia sempervirens; assembly: GCA_007258455.2. NCBI lineage: Eukaryota > Viridiplantae > Streptophyta > Pinopsida > Cupressales > Cupressaceae > Sequoia > Sequoia sempervirens. The sequence goes on from VDFB02367439.1 coordinate 32,865, forward strand.
GTGTATGTATGTATGTATTATATATGTATGTGTATGTGTGTATGCATGTATGTATGCATATATATATATATATATACATGTACATGTGTGTATGTATGTACATGCATATATGTGTATGTGTGTATGTATTATATATGTATGTGTATGTGTGTATGAATGTATGTATTATATATGTATGTGTATGTGTGTATGCATGTATGTATGCACATATATATATACATACATGTATGTGTGTATGTATGTACATGCATATATGTGTATGTGTGTATGTATGTATGTATTATATATGTATGTGAATGTGTGTATGCATGTGTATGTATGCATATATATATACACATATGTATGTATGTGTGTATGTATGTACATGCATATATGTGTATGTGTGTATGTACATGTATGTATGTACATATATGTACATGCACATTTTTATGAATACATGTGTATGTATGTATGTACTTGAGTATGTATGTACATAAATATATGTATGTATATGTACACACGTGCATGTACATAAATATATTTATGCATACATATTTATGTATATATATATACATATGTCATGCACATGTGTGTACATGTATGTATATATACATACATACATACATATACATACATGTATGTACATGTGTACACAAACACATACAGATATATACATACATTACATATGTACATAGACACATACACATATTTATGTATATACATGTACACATGCACTCCCACATACATACATGTACATACATATATACACATAAATGTATATATGTACATACACAAATGTATTGAAAGTCTCTTTGGAGTTGTAAAATTTCTTATGTTATCTAAGTTGTTACAAAAGGTGAACTATTGAGTTAAGTTCATTGAAGAAGAAAATAAATTATATGATGAAATAAACCATTCCATGCTTACAAGGCCAAGGTTTCTAATCAAACATAGCATTCCCAAGGCCTAAATTCATCTTTCATGAAAGAAAAAGATGATATCAAAGGATATATTGTGCCTACAAAATGTACAATGTTTATATTTTATTCCTAAGGAATTTATTTCAAAGAATTTTAGTTATTACTTTAATATGTTTTAAGTTATCGAAAAGTTAAGGAAATGCCAACCTTTTTATTTAGTGTTTGATTTAAAAAATAATTGATTACAAAGAAAGGCTATATATGTGACCAATTGTAATGAAGAGTATTTTTTTTTATTTTGATCTAATTTTAGTATAGAGTGGTTGAAAGGATAAATATATTTTTTCCATATTTATTCTTGGTTGCATATTACATGCATCTATGATTTAATAGGTTCACATAGAGATAGATATAAAGTTTGAACTAGATCTCATTAGATACATTTAAATTTAAAAATGTTTTCTAGTTTTGAAACTTGAAAATTTTACATTTAATTTAAATATATATATATATTTAGTTTTGAAATTTTTTCAATTTAAATTTGTTTAGTTCATCATGTAATTTTGTTTTAAAGATATGCAGATCTCTATCTATTTATATATATCATGGCTGATGAGGGATCTCATCATTCCCCTCGTTCTGAGCGAAAAGCTCAAACTAGATCAAATATATTTCAGGATAGTATTGCTAGATTAGACAATGCTCTAAAATGTTTAGAGCAAACAATTCACAACTCCCCCAATTTGGCTAATCAAGATAGATTAGTCACTATTAGATAGTAGATTATTAAGATGATCGAGACAATTCGATCATACAATCCTTATGATGAAATCAACATTGAGCAGTTTTATTTTTCTCTTGCCAGGAGTGTTACTGGCACAATGAAACATAGAGAAGTTGCCAAATTAGTTTCAGGTGAAAATGTGTTATCCATCTTCCCATTTTATAGAGGAGAAAATAAAATTAGAGGATATGTGGTTACGAGGTGTGAAGATCCTCTTGTTGTGCCATTCATATACGATAGAAGGTTGGCAGCGCATCATAGATGGCCTCACAATGATGATTTGCCACTGTATTTTGTCAAACAGTTATATGCAAAATTTCATTTACATATAGAGGTGGACTACACATCTTATCCCAAGCATTCTGGCTAGGGTAAAGGCCATTTTTATGGAAAAACCATAGTTTAGACCTTCAAATTTTCCACCACCTGTGGACAAGAGGGCATTAGTTGGCTCAAAACTTTTGGTTTTACCAAAACGTTTGGAATTGGCAACAACAGGGGAGGCAGCAACAGGCTCCACTCAGAGTCAAATTTTTGATAACATTGCCTCTATTACAATGCAGATTGATTATATTTCATCTAATCGAGTTGGTAGATACTTATTACGCCCATGGATCAACCTTCCTCCCACTGAGGCTGCATCTGCATCATATGATCCATTTATTAGTGTCGATCTACCAACTCTTGCAAATGTCGAGTATATGACCCACACAACTCTGCATAATATGTGTAGAATCTCAATTTTTGATTTACTAGCAGCATATCAGGTTATTAGTGAGGACCATGGGATCACTCTTGATAGGGTACCAGACTTTATTAGACAATGATATCCTCATACACATACGAGCCATGGGGTGGCAAATGTAGCTCAGGATATTCCACATCAGCCTACAGGATCCCATGCGCATCATGTTTCTATTGATCCTTTAGCTTGTCTAGGTAGTCGTCAGGATGTTACAAGTCACGTTGAGGCTACTGCGACACCTGATCTTGTCCATGGGACATATAGTCATCTTCTTTTTCCACTGATACATGCTACAGAGTTCCCTGCGATGTCTTTACATTCTTGTGATCTTAGTAACATTGGTATAGCCATCGAGCATGCATGATAGGTACTTTCAATTTATAATTTAAATACATATATAAAATTGTGTTCTAAAAAATTATGTAATGCATTTTAAAAAATTCTAGTTGTTTAACTCCTAATTGAAATTGTGTACTTGAAAATTTTAAGCAGTGTGGTGATTTGTTAAGCTTTGGAAATTTGGAGCATGATGGCGATCCTACACAATATGCAGATGAGGTACATTTAAATTTAATAAAAAGATTAATTACTTGATGTTTAAGTTTGAACACATTGAACTCAAGTAGATTGTAATTTTAGATAGTTTTACATATATGTACTTGAACACATGCAGGGGTTGGGACGAGGCTCAAGACACAGATCGAGAGATCTTGGATTGGGACATGGATCCACACATCTTGGATCAGCAGAGCGATTGGTCCATGGATCGAGGGAGATATTGGGTTGTGGATCGAGGGATAGATCAAGCCATGGATCGAGGGAGAGGTTGAGGGAGAGATCAAGGGATAGATCGGGCTAGAGATTTGATGATTCTATTCATACCAGACATCCCTCTCTTTGAGATTTGTTTTATAGTATTACATGTTTGAGATTAGATTATTACATGTTGGAGACACTTTTTATGATTTATGTATTGAACATTTGCACATGTGTTGTACTTATGTTTTATGGTACACATATATACTTGTTATGATTTACATGTCACATTCATACATTTATGTTTTATGGTTTGAATCTAGGTTTGTTATATACGTGCATTATTATGGTTTGATGTTCACTTACATTACATCTATAAATACATCATGCATTATTAGTTTATGGTTTTATTTATTTAGCAAGGAACAAGTACCTTTATTTAAATTTAAATTATGGTTTGTTCAAATGCACTTGTTGTACATATCTATTTACATCGTGAAATCAAAATGTTGTCCACTATCTAATGGTTGCTATTTGTAAATTTAAAAAGATGGACATGTACACAATTAATTTAAATAAATAGTTCAAATGAATTTGTCTTTAATAAATAGGTCAAGAAATAGAAAAATTTGAATGAAAATATGCTTGAGATTAATGCTATATTTTAAGTAGAACATAAAAATGCAATTGGAAATAGATGATAGTTCTTGAATTCTTTAAAGCTCTAAATGTTCATTTTTAAAGTCATCTAGGTTAAATACATTTAAATTGTGCATATATCATGCTATACATGAACCTAAGAATTCCATATAATCTAATACACATGTTCATTTGAATGTGCATGCAAAGAATTCTTGAACTAGATGATGAGCTATACTTGTGTCTAGTTGAATGTAAATGAAATCAAATATATATATATATATATATATTCAAGTGTTCACTTAAGAATTCCATATAATTCAAAGAAAGCATGTAAGCTATAAGTGGAGTTGAATGTAAATGAAATCAAATTTCTAGTCTTGAAAGTTTAAGAATTCCATGTGGAACATTTATATATATGCAATTGGAAATTGATATATTTAATTCTTGAAAGTTATGCACATTTAATATAAGTATCTAGATGTTCCTGGATGACAATTCTATATAAATTAAAAATTGATCAATCCATATTTAATTGTACTGGAAAATGGACCATTACATACATAGTCTCAAGCTATACATGGTAAACAAAGTTAAATTGATTCCAAAATGTAGCTATCTCAAGCACGCCAAACACCATCACTATGATTCACTACAATGTTCATATATTCCAATGCACCTTGAGGTGAACAAGAAAGAGCAAACCAAGAGAACCTGGATACAATCTAACATTAACAAAATGGATTTGATAACTATACTTAAAAGATAGGAGCTAATGTTCTTAAGAAAATTTGGATTAAAGATGAAATCAAATTATAAGGACAAGTGATTTTTTATTAGGAGATTGGATTTGAAATGGATGATAGTCCAGATTAAGGATAAGGTCCCTAGATGTTGAAAGCTTTGGGTGATGACGAAAGGACAATATGATGTATGGACTAGATTGAGACCAAGTAACCAAATTTTGATGTTCAAGTGATGATTTTTTATTAAGGATGGAGAATGGATGTATGGTTGAGATGGATCTAGATGGATAATTTTTAAATGATTCTAGGATGATTATGGTTAAATGGGTTATTACTTGATAAAGTGATCTTAACTTGATGATTAGGATGGGGGATTCTTACCTGATGAAAATAATAAAATTAGGATGTGATGATTAGGATACATGAAAATCCAGATGATCATTTAAAATTATTGAATGTCATGCATTAGTAATGTATAAAAAATAAAGAAAACTAGAGACAACATTTATGTCTAGATTCTTCACCACTCAAACACCAAATCAACTAGATAATATAAGTTTGTGGAGTTGAATATTCAAATGAAATGAAAGATTCATGTGAACTTAAGAATTCCATGGAACATTTAAATTTAAATGCAAAATTGGAACATAAACTAGGTTTTGTAAAAATTGTTGCATGTATATATATATTCAATCTAGCTCATGTATATAAGTGGAGTTGAACAAATATTTAAATTCAAAGATTTGAAAGTGAAAGTTTAACAATTCCATGTCAAACATAAAAATACAATCAATGAATCTAGAGATAATATAAAGGAATTTCTAAGGCAAAATACATGAAATTTTTAATTTCTAAGTCAAGTTAGGTTTCAAGTAAATTGTGTGCATGCACATATATATGTATGATCTAAGATAATTCAACAAATTAATTCAAAGATTCTTGAGTGAACTTAAAAGAATGAACCATGTCCAACATGTAAAAATGCAATTGGAAATTTAGATGATTTAAAGGAATTTAGGCAAAATGTAAATGAAAACATTTTTAAAGTCACTAGGTTTTGTATCAAGCATATATATGATCTAACATACATGACACATTCTAAAAAAAAACCCATTCTAAATCATGTCACATGTCCAATCAATACAAATATATATTATAGATCCAGTCATAAATGTGTACATATATCCAAAAAACAACTTAAAGCTCATGGTACATAAAATTTGGATCCTCTTTATCTTTAATTATCTCTAAAATCTTTTCATGATCTTCAATAGGCAACCTCCACTTTTGTTTGGCATGTCCTCTTTTAGGTAAAGTTTCTAAATTTATTTTTGTTGCCAAAACTAAGTGACTGTAATGTAGAACCTTTTGTCCTGGCCTATAATCAACAAATATAATACCTTTTTTTATCTATCTTTATTTGTTGATAATATGTGCCTTCAATAATGACTGATCTAATGGGATACTCTTGTCCATCACCATCTGTCATCGATTCAACCAATTTTCTTTTTGGTTGTGTACATCTTAGTAGATAGTAATCTACACCTTCCAAATTTTTAGGATCTATAACTACAACGAAAATATCTCTTGTAAGTAATCTACACCTTCCACATTTTCAGGATCTGTAACTACAACGAAAATATTTCCTCTACACACACCACATATATATAAAGTAAATTATACATTTAAGTTGTAAAAAATTATATTTTATATTTGAAACTTACTTAAACATAGAATATATATATATATATACATATTTAAATCTTGATTTTAACTAAATTAATCAATTTCCATACCTAAAACAACTAAATCAGATACATGTTCGTAATCAGCTGAATATAGTGGATCGTAGACATCGACATTGTCATCTTCAGCAAAAGGAGGCATTGATATTAATTGTTTCATTTCCCATTGTGAAACATACCCATCTCTAATATTCTCACATTGATCAATATTTGCATTGTCCTCAATGCAATCAACACAAAACATGATTTTTATCACATTAATTGCATAAGGCCTACTACTCCCCGATGTCATGATTTGATGCAGATTTCTAATACCATGAATTGCTTGACAATTATAAGGATTTGATCGATCAATATCTGTTTAAATTCAAACTTGAAAATTCAATTTGAAATCATGTATGTACTTGAACTTTGAAATTCAAATTTTTAACAAATTTTGACTAGACATGTACCTGTAACTTCCCAAAAATATCGTGTGTTGTATGTTGAGTTGCGAGCAGAAAAATGACTTTTGCACCATTCAACAATTTTTTTTGCATTCCATATGGCATTACCTACAAGTTACACACAAGTTGACACTATTTGTCGTGCCTATTACTTTGAAGGAACTTAAAAGAATTTAATTTAGTTTTTAAATATATATATCTAATCTTTTAAAAAATATCAAGCTAAATTGGACATATATATATATGGTGAAAAATTTACATACCAGCAAGTTCATGTTGATGAAGTGCACGCTTCACACATGCTCCTGCTCCATCATGCTCTCCTTTTCCATGTCCACTCTCATAAAAATTCCACGAAAAATTGGTGTTGCGTCTAGCATGTTGATTGCTTAACCAAACAAAAGCTTTTGTAGACTTAAATTGTCTTGTGAAGTTACAAATAGTTAAACACTTGAAGACCAAATTAACTTCAAAAAAGTAATTATATATATAGATTTAAGCAATCAAACAATTTAAGTCTCAAAGTTAAAAGTAAAGATAAATTAAAAAAAATAATTTAAAAAACAATGTACTTACTAGCACATCCATCATACCATATCCAATGTTGTTCTTAATTTATGCCATGTTGTCTTAGGTCTTCAAAAAACATTTTGAAACAATGAGCTACATAGCTTCTATCATGATTCGTATCATCACTGATATAAAAGTGAACCTCTTTGATGATAATTCTATCATCTTTGCTACTTTTTATTCCATCAACTACTAACTTTGCATGCCTGTAACAAACTTGCATGAAGATTACAACTTGTTTTGAATGATAATATTGATTTTGGATCTTGGTTTGAGGACTAAATGTATAGTTCTCAAAGAAATCTACAATAGAGAGAATACAACTTGGTGGAAAACAATTCTTTGAATCACGAAATTGCTTAGCTTGCCATCTTGCACCATGACAATGCTGGATATGTGGATATATGATATTGTGAAATTTACACATGAATTCATTGTAAGGCAATCCACTCTCTTTGAGAACAATTTTTTTGGCCTCAACTCCTGACTTCGTTAAGTATGTCTCATATTGAAATCTCTTCCAAGTAACTTGCATTTCATTATTGTCAACATGTAAAAGATTCTTCAAATCTCCTCAATCATTACATACATTTTTTATACACTGAACATTGAATTCATCTAAATTTTCTAATTTTTCACATAGAAGAGGCTTCACAAATTGTGTTGTGCTTCCAGGGATGGCTAAATTTTGATCAATTGCTGCCATAACTTTTCTATATGATTGTAGGTGTAGATCAAATTCAACATGATTTCAACAACAACAATTTTCATGTACATTATTTATACGTACAAATGATGGTCATAGTGTTTCAAACATCCTTTGACAAATCTTCACATTTGAAAATTCTTTTTTAAATGCTTCAAAAAGTTCACTTTGTGTTGTATCTATAAAAATTTTTGGATAAGAAATTTTTGTACCATCATCACCTATTTTTTGTACCATCATCAACTACTTGTTTCTTTACATCTTCTAAAACTCTATCTTTTCGAGGAACCCTACAAATATTTACCCATTTTTTCTCAATTTTTCCATCTATTTCATTTCTCTTTTCAATATACCTTTGAATAGTTCTCCTAGAAACATTTAGTAATTCAAAAATTTCTTGAACTTGTCTTCTATGTGATAATTTCTTACTAGAAATTACAATCATTAACGCTCTACGTGCAACACTTAAATCACTAGATCAACTTTTATTTTCAATACATTCCAATGCTTCTTGCAAGTTTTCAACAATTGTTTGCTTTAAATCTGATGGCCTTTTCCTATTATCAACCCCTAACAACTCCGAAATAGGGGTCATTTCTTTTCATCTAAATAACTTTGCAACTAACTGTGCTCTTCCAATTAGAGATTTCTCTTCAAAAAATTTATCCCATTTTTTTTTTTAGTGTAATTTTAATGTGCTTTCAGATAACATATCTTCAGATGAAATATTATTGAAAAGAGAATCTTCATCCATCTCCATCAGATTTTTCATACCATAGTCCAAAAAATTTATATTAGTACTAGGTTCAGTTTGTTCTTGTACTTGTACGTCACCTTGATCATCAATATTTTCCATGGGTTGTTGTTTAGTAGATGTTCCTTCATCCACTTTTCTCTTTCTTTGTCTTACTCATGTTCGATCATACTTCCTCAATCTAGTCCTTGGATTTTCCATCACAAATTGCACTCAAATTTGAATTCGTGCCTACATACAAATTTGTACACACATGAGCTTTCCATGAAACATGTATAGGTAATATAGCATAAATATTTTAAAAAGCTTGTAACTAGATGCAAAACATAAATATAAAATATTTAAACAAAAGTCTTTAATAAACATAAACATGCAAAACATAAAATATTTTTTAATTGAATAATACATACATGTGTATAAAATTCTATATAATTCTCAAATAAAATTATACATAATTCTCTTGAAATAATTCTTTATAAATATATAATTTTACATAAGAGACACTTAAAATTATATATAATTCTCAAATAAATAAAAAAAATAAACTTCTTGATAATGATACCTTTGATGTTTTTTATATAAATTTACTAATTTCAAAAGTATTCTAATTTTATGTATATATATTGGAAATAAAAGTAAAGGCAAAGGTAAATTTAATAAAACATAGGTATTTAAGGACATGTAAGAACAAGAATGGAAGAACATAGAATTGGTGATCAATAATAATGAAATTTAAGAATTTAAATAGTGAAAACAACATATGCATTCATATTCAAACAATTTTTAAATAAATAAAATAATTGTTCAATAAATAATGTACATAAAATAAAATAATCTTCTTTCTATATAATTCTTTATAAATATATTTTTACAAATATTTCTTTGATGTTAATATTTTAATTAAAAAAAATAGTGAAAACAAACTTCAAATACATTTTTCATAAAAACATAATCAATTAAATAAGTTGAAGATCAATACATACCTTAAAAATAGCTCTCCTATGTCCAAATGCCTTTTCTTTTGGTGAAATAAGTCTTCTAAATTTCTGAAATTATAAACCTTCTAAAATGTTGAAATAAACCTTCTTTAATCGAAATAGTCAAATATTTCAAAATATCTGTTATTTTTGAATTTTCTTAAGTAGAGAAATTAGAAAGAAAATATATATATTTTTATTTGTCATTTTCGGCTGAGTTCTTATTAGTCGGTAGGTTTTCGGTCGAGCCAATACCGACCAAGAAGGTTTTGGCCAAAACCCTCTCGGCCGAGAATTTCTAGTTGGCATCCTACATGTTAGCCAACTCATCATTTCTTAGAATTTTCTGAAACATTCATCTTTGACAGAGTATTTCTCTAGTCAGATTGATCTTTTTGCAAAAAATAAAAATACCCTTTTGTAGAGCTTAAGTGTAGAATTCAAATATATAATTTTTATAATATTTTGATTAGTTTTGATATATTTTATTTTTAAAATAATGCAAGTAGGTTTTAAAAATAAAAAAAGAGGTTGATTAGATATTAAAAAAAGATAGTAAAACTTATTAAAATGTTTTAAATATTATATGGGGCACAAGAGGAGAGAGTCTACTTCAAAAGGGTATGTTTTTTTTTTTGAAAATGATTAAAAAAATTGAAATTAGTTTATAGTCCGTGAAAACTGTCAAATTCTGACATGTTTGACTTTAAAATGTTATTACGAGAAAAATATACATCAAAATGTGATTTTTTTTCCCATGCACAAGATATTGAAGTTAACTATTTGGAAAAAAAGAAGAAGGGAGAAATTAAGTTTTTTTCAATTTGTTTCTTGACGGCCCATGAAGTCACTCTTTTATGAAATTTTTAGCATTCCAAAATTTGTCCTCAAATTGATATAAACATAATGAAAACAATTTTTTTTAAAATTTTAAAAATTACAGGAATAAACTACACCAAAAGTTCTACATTTCATTAGTTTACACCATTTTGAAATTCAAAACATAAGGACCACTTTTATGTGGTTGAAGTTCATAATTTTTTTTGCTCTTGGCCGATTCCTTTATAAAGTGACACATAAGTTTGTGCTTTTACCCGATGGTTTAAAACAACCTATTAATTTTTTCAATCAAGGTTTAGAGGATTACAAACAAAGGTATACATTTTTGGAAAATCATGTACTTTTTGCTATCAGAAGTCTAAAAAAGTTTAAGCCTTTTATTTCTAATAGCAAGATACATTTAATGGTTGCTCACCCTAGTGTGAAGGAGTTTTTGTTAAGTATGGACTTGAATGAAAAGAGGGCTAGGTGGATTACAAAGGTCATGGAATATGACATTGATATTAAGATAACTAAGCTTGTAAGGGGTGAAGTGTTGTGTGAACAACTAGCTACAGGGTCTAGAAGTGAGGAAAAGGAAAAAACAAATGCAGTTTTGGTTGCTACTAATGAACCTACAATTGATGCACTAGCAAGAGGTGCACATTGGGTACAAGATATGAATCATTTCTTGCAAACTGGTGAGTATCCACTAGGTTTATATAAGGCTTAAGATAAGATATTTCAGACTACAATTTATCCCCTATGTGCTGGTCGATAATGTTCTTTTTAGAAAAGACCTTAATGGTGTGCTGTTAAGGTGTATTGATCATGATCAAGTGAATAAAGTGCTTCATGAGTTCCATGATGGAACTACTAGGGATCATTTTTCCCCAAGAACCACTTCATGGAAAATAATGAGAGTTGGCTATTATTGGCCAAGCTTGTTTAAGGATGCCCATGCTTGGACAAGAAAATGTGTGAAATGTGCTATTTTTGCAGGCAAAGAGAGGCTTCCAGCTTTACCCTTGCAACCCATTCAAGTGGAACAACCATTCATGAGATGGGGCATTGACTTCATAGGTGCCATTAACCCACCTTCAAGTGCAGGCCATAGGTGGGTACTTACTGCAACCGATTACTTTACAAGATGGACTGAAGCAATGACTTTGAAAGAAGCCAATGAAAGTCGTGTGTTAAATTTTTATGATGATTTGGTAACCAGATTTGGAGTACCTAAATCAATCATTTTAGATAATGCTTTAGCATATGTTGGATTGAGAGTAAGTGATTGGGCTGTCAAGAATGGTATTCACCTGAATACATCATCAAACTATTACCCTCAAGGTAATGGTTTGGTAGAATCAACTAACAAGAATTTGATCAGAATTATCAAAAGGATTTTGGAGGATAACTAGAGAACTTGGTACACCAAGTTAAAATATTCCTTGTGGGAAGATATAATAACTCCAAAAAGATCCATTGTAAATTCCCCTTATATGTTGGTGTATGGTAAAGAGGCAAGGTTGCCTTTATCTGTTAAGCTTCCTACTCTTGATAGTATGAATCATCTTAAAATGTTTGAAGAGGAGGATCCAATAGCTATTAGATATGCACAACTCATGGAGCTGGAAGAAACAAGGGATAAAGCCATGAAAACAATGGAGTTGCTTCAACTCCAAACAAAGAGAGTTTTTGATAAGAAATCAACACCCAGGGTGTTTAAATAAGGAGATGTTGTGCTTAAGTGGGATGAATTAAAGAGAAAGCTAGGAAAGCACACTAAGTTTGATAGTATGT